>CAUYQV010149802.1:0-32776 GCA_963574575.1 Galagoides demidoff | reverse complement strand
GGAGTAGGGTGACGCCTGTGGCTCAAAGGAGTAGGCCACTGGCCCCATTTGCTGGAGGTGGCGGGTTCAAACCCAGCCCCCCCCCCCAAAAAAAACCCAAAAAACTACAAAAAAGTTACAGGAGTAGAGAGTAAAAAGTTCACCTCTCTCTATTACAAAGTATCCCAAAAGTTGCCCTTGGAGTTTCCATGGATATGGAAAATAGGAAATTGTAGCTACATGCAACTTAAATTTATAAAACATTCATTACAATATTTTACAAAATTTTGCAAAATATTCCGTATGTGTTGGCTACCTCTTTGCAAAATTTTGTAATGAACGTTTTGTAAATAAAGGTACATATAGCTACAATTTCCCACTTTCCCTATGTATGGTGACATTAGGGGTGACTTTTGGGACATACTATATTATAAAGTATTATAGATAAGAAAGAGAGGGAGAGCAACTTTACAAATAAATTGTTCAAATTACTGAGAGAGTTCAACAAGGTCATGTAATATATCAATATACACATGAAAATCAACTGACTTTCTATAAATCAAAACAAATATTAAGATGCAAACTTATGATGTTATCAGAGTCTCCAACCCAAAACCCAACATCATAAAGGTATCAACTTTCTCTAAATTATTAAACAGATCAAAACAATTAGAATTCAAATCCCTACAAGGTTTTCCCTGGAAATTAGGTGAGCCGAATGTAAAATGACTTAGAGGGCAAATGGCCAAGAACAGATAAGAAATTTCTCAAGAGAAGAAAATATTGCACTGTACAGAGTGGAGGACCAGTGAAGTGGGAGGATAAAGGAGAGATACTTGATTTACCAGATATTATGATTTATTGTAAAACCACTATTAACTAATATAGTAAAGAGAACAGAAAGCACAATGAACAGACTCTCAAATTTGAACAGACGAGTCCAAATTAAGATTCTATTTGAAACTTGTTTTTTCTCTTTCACTTTATGATTGCCTTTAAAGCCCCGTCAGATTATTGTCACTCTGATTTTCTATGCTGGCTATTCAAAAAACTTGAAGAATTTAAGCTACTTCAAAAAAAGAAATGACAGGTTCTGCAACACCAGATTAAACTAAAGACAAGGGAAGGAGAAGTGAGGTAGACAAAATGAAAGCACTATTCTTTACTCCAAGAAAAAGGAAAGTTACTATTTGGTTAATAATTAGGTAAAGCCAAATAAGAACATCTTTGATCAGAGAAATATAAAATTTAATGTAAACTTTCCACCAAAGATTTTGGAAAGTGAAAGCCAAAAGTAAAAGACAGACTACTCTCTAACCAAATAATGTAAAACATTAAAATTCTATTGCAATAAAACATCTTTGGTTGAATTAAAACATAAAAGATAAAAACTGGCTCTTTATAAGAGACAAAAATAAATGCCAAATGGAAAAGCTAAAATGTAAAAGATGAACAAAGACAGTTAAATCTGGGTGGTGCTTGTGACTCAGTGGATAGGGTACCGGCCCCATATACCGAGGGTGGCGGGTTCAAACCCAGCCCAGCCAAACTGCAACAAAAAAATAGCCAAATGTTGTGGCGGGTGCCTGCAGTCCCAGCTACTCAGGAGGCTGAGGCAAGAGATTTGCCTAAGCCCAGGAGTTGAAAGTCACTGTGAGCTGCGTGACGCCCTAGCACTCTATTGAGGGCAACAGAGTGAGACTCTGTCTCTACAAAAAATAAAAATTAAAATAAAAAAAAAAGATAGTTAAATCTAAACAAAAACAATGTGGCAATATAAGTATCAGATAAAATTTAAATGCAAAAGAACAAAAAGGAACATAAACCATTGCATATACATGTTCTATAATATGATCCTGTACCTTAGTGGGTAGGGCACCAGCTACATACACCAAGGCTGGCAGGTTCGAAACCAGCCTGGGCTAGCTAAAACAGCAATGACAAATGCAACGAAAAGTAGCTGGGCACTGTTGTGGGCACCTGTAATCCTGGCTACTAGGGAAGCTGAGGTAAGAGAATTGCTTAAGCCCGAGAATTCGAGGTTGCGGTGAGCTGTAATGCCATGACACTCTACTGAGGGTGACATAGTGAGACTCTGTCTCTAAAATAAAAAACAAACAAAAAAAAAGATGCTTCATGAAAACATTTGAAATTTATATACTATATTTAACATTTTAACAATGCCAAAATTTTGTGTAGTGAGTAATATTTTTTAAAACACACAGATGAAAAATGTTACAAATAGGGACACTGACACAGAAATCTAAATGGGCTTTTTTACTAAATCATTGTCAAGAAGAAAAAGCAAAATAATGTGAACAATCCAACTGAAAAGTTAAAAACAGATAAATGTAAAAAAAGTCTGTATCCTTAACACCATCACTGCCACTATATTATGACTATATTACCAAAATGGAGCCTTAGTCCTTAAAATTCACATTAAGTTATAAAAAAATCATATTAACAAGCTGCATGTTATAACCCTAAAGTAATAAATCCACATTTGAATTGTCTGCTTAAAAACAGCAAGAAATAAACAATGTTAGCCCAAAGAAGTCACTAAAAAGCTTGTAATGCTACCATTAAAATAAAAAATAGGACATTATGTATCCAAACTAAAGAGAAATAGACAGTTATACTCTAAGAGAAATTCAGCTTTAAATGTTTTAGTACTTAATAAGAAAAACAAAGGTAATAAATTAACATTTTGTCTTATAGGTTTAGAAAATTGTACCCAGAATTAAATATAAGAAGTAAAAAACTTGAAGCAGAAGAAATAAATTCATGGAAGAACAGAATTTACGAATCTAAAAGCTAGCTCCTTCATAATAATAAAAAGACAAATCTCTTAAAAATATATACTTTAAAAAGAGATAAAAATTAAACTGTAACTGGCAAAGATAAAGCAAACATATAGAAGTTTTTCTATTGGCATTTTAAGGGACTAAATGCCAATACTAACAGACACTGAAAATGGGAGCCAAAATAAATGAATACAAACTAGTAACTGAGGAACAACCTCACTATGTCATTAGAAATATAGTATTAATATAATTAAGACAGAAGAAAGGCTAAACATTGATGAGCTAATTCTTACAATATAGGTCAAATGACAAAGAAAAGCAAACCTAAAGCAAGTCAAATAAGATAATAAATACCAAGAGCAGAAATTAACAAATAAAATAAATATATAACAAAGAAAATCAAAGTCAAAATAACATTAACAGATTTCTACTGAGATGATGGATCAAAAAGATATAAGGAGAAGCCATGGGGGAGAGTGGGGATGACACAACTGGTCTGAGAGTTTCCGTCTATACTCATGACCACAAATATCAACTGGTACCAATTATCTCTAGAAAGTTCAAATTGAGATAACTACTTTATGCCATTTCTGCCCTACAGGCCTCTCTTATCTTGTGTGCACACCAATTCCAGCCCATAACTCAGCTGATTACCATGTTTCATATTTGAGAAAACAGAAGCTAGTAAATGGAATAACATCCTATCTTGTCCCTCTATAAAATTTGGAAGACTACTTTTCTGCCTCCAGTTAAAACTGATGAAATATCACTACTGCTACCCAAACTCATTTCCTCCACTTGAGCTCTGAATCCCATCCCCTCCTGCCTCCTTCATTTTATCCAACTCTCGCATTCTAGTCTCATCCATGCCTCTAGACCAGTGGTCCTCAACCTTCCTAATGCCATAATGTATTTTCATTGTTAAAAAGGGGTCGTGACCCACACAGGCTGAGAACCTCTGCTCAGACTTTGCATTCCCTACACCAACCAGTCCTCTGTTGCTGCATTTCCATCTCCTAACAGTAAAAGCTCTCAAGTTATGAATGCTTACATTGTCTCCATGTAGCCAATTACACTTCTCTGTAATTTTGTTAGGAGAATCAGCAACATTTGGCATAGTATGACCAATCTCTTCTTAGGAAATATACTCCTAGTTAGTTTGGTTTTCCTCTTATCAGTAGCTCTTCTATGTCTACACAGATGGCTCCCCATCTGCCCTAGGAAGAATGTTCTCTACCTGCCATTCTCTTCATAGGCAATCTTATTCTCAGGCTATAATGCCATATACAAAGTGTTAACCACTTTCACAAATTACCACATCCTTACAACAGCCATGTGAGGTAGGAATGACTTTTTAACATATTACAGATAAGGAAACTGAGGCTCACAGAGGATAATTTATTCAAATCACACATCTAATATATAACTGAGATTGGCACCTGTATCTGTCTAACCCCAATTATGATCTTTAAAACACTAAGAAAAATATATGAAAATATTTGTGCCCTGATTATTTAATCTAGAGAAATTTAACTACTAATAAATTAAGTAATTCTTTAAAAAAAATTTGTCCTAATTATTTTCATTTACATATAAACAAAGGATGAGGGAAAAATTACCATTACCAAAGATTAAATTTTTATTATCTGTTTAGTAATGCTTTGAAAATTTTACACTTTAATAAGCACAATATATTTAATTTATAATATAAGTCTGAGTTTATTTATCATACTTAAAATTTTTCTATTATTCAGCATCACATAGTATCTATGCTACAAAAAAATATGCAGATGCCAGAGATCACTTTTTTTAATTTACAATCTAGAGCAGGGGTTGGCAAACTACAGCTAATGGGTTAAATTCAACCTATTTATTTATTTCTAATCAACATTTACTTGGAGCACAACCACGACCTCTTCTTTAGGTATTGTCTGTGACTTTTGTGACATTATGAGAGGAGCTGAGTAGTTCCAAATGCGACTATGTGACTAGGAGAGCCTAAATTATTTACTATCTGGCCCTTTACATAGGATTGCCAATCTCCGATCTACAAACATCCATCCTTACACAAATGTAAATATAGGAATAGAAAAGATTTCAGCAACTTGTTTATAACCAAACTTTCTGATGCCATTAAGTTGAAATAATGTAATCTAGAAAAAGAGTATGAGGAACCCAAATTGCAACTTAGTATCTTCCTAGTTGAGTTTTAAAATCATGAGTCTACTTTCTGATCATTAATTTTTAATTTGTACCAACAATTATTTCTAAGAGCCCAAACTGTTAATCCCTAGACATCTAGACAAAATGGAAGGAAGAAAGGAAGAGAGAGAGCGGAAGGGAGGGAAAGAAATTTCAATTTTTTATTAATTTCTTTGATTTGCTTTTTAAATTCTAATAGTCGATTTATATACTGGGAGTTTTAAACCTTTCATGTATTACAGAAAAATTTTCTCTGAAGAAAACTGCTGTCATCACTAAAATCAGCTTGATTAAGCAAAAGCACTTTCTAGCACAGTTCTTTACACGCAGCAGGCAGTCAATAAACATTCGTGACCCTGAGCTGCCACAGAAGCAGAGTGGTGGTCTGTTTTTTATTTAACCTCTTAATAATACATATTACACAGTAAAATAATAAATCAAGATTGGCATTTGGAGGTGAGAAATAATACCTCAGTACTTACAGGGTTAAATAGTAAAAGGTTAAAAAAAACAATGCCTCAATATCCCCCCAAACACCTCATTTAACAGAATGAGAACTTTAAGTCGATGTTATAGTTTGAAATAGTTATCAAGTTCCCCATTTTATATGCCAAATTCCAAAAATTGAAATGCAGCTGAGTTCTTACTGGAATTTCCCCTTTAACTTTGTCTACTGTAAGCCTAGACTGAGTAACAGCTGCCAAAAAGGAGAAAAAGCTGTTGTGTTACCCAGTTTGGAGACACCAATTTTACATTTTTGTTTTTAAAGGCTGAGTATTCAGAGCCCTAGTACATGACCTTTACTTTATTGGCATGAGAGTAGGGAAGGCCACGAAAAAAAATGAGATCCATGTTATCAAGTTTTTCCTCTTACCATAATTCTAAACCATCTTCCAGAAGATAAACATGTGGAGGCTGGGAAACATCTGTACTCAGTTGAATAACTGGGAGCAGGAAAGGGTACAGGTTCTTGCTGTCTGCTCCTAATCCCTATGGGAAGTATAAATAAAACTTATAATAAAGTACTCTAAGTCCCACCCCACCAAAAAGTTAGCTATCATATAAAAGCTCTAAAACCAATTTATAAATAAAAAAATCAGATATTTTAAGGATGGTCCTAACTATAAACAACAGTAAAACAAAATCTGTTGTATTTAAAATTGGAAAGCAAAAATCCAAAAGCACTATTCAATTGCCTAATGGCAGTAAAACATATATATATATACACACACACATATATATATGTCTCACATATATATTTATGACAAGGCTATATATATCTATACATTTTTTAAGAGATTCCATATATAAGAAATAGTTATTTTCCCCTCCCTGTGACAGTATACTAAAGAGCTGTAAATACTGATATTTTAGATTCTATAAACAGTCTCATCGAAATAATCTAAATAAACCCAGCCTATGTGCTCGCCAGTAAGATAATTAAACTATAGAACTTCCATATTTGAGAGTACCAAATAGCCATAAAGTAAGATTTGCCATGGAATGAAAAAAATTCAAAACTAATTACAAATTGGATTTAAAACGTACATAAGCATGTATAACAATTCCACATGTCAAAGAATTTTTTAAAAATATCTACATATCTGTATTGGCAGATACATGCATACAAATGTTTCTGGAACCAAAAAGTGTTGATGCTAGTTAGATAGAAGGGAAAAAAGATGCTTGGAAGAAGGCAAATGGTAATTTTCTCTTTTTATATTTTTTTAAATAAAAAAATGTACATTTAGGGTGGCGCCTATAGCTCAAAGGAGTAGGGTGCTGGCCAAAAACTGCAAAAAAAAAAAAAATGTACATTTTTAAATGAAGAACTTTTGTTAATATTTTTAATGAGCCAAGAATGAAAAGATGGAAGGTGAGGGAGTTTAATCTAAAATTCTAGTTTACCTAATTACTATATTAGGGAAGTTGATTCAGTATATCACACTATAACACTCTGAAAGAAAACCAAAAGGATAAAAAGTCTACCTCTAAACCATAATAACACCTATAATCCAAAAACAAAGAAAGGAAATCAAATAAGCTACCAAAAACTTCCTCACTAAGAAATATTTCAAAAGTCATTATAGCTTATAGCAAATTACAATGCCACAAATATACACATTCCCCTTTGAGGACCTATATATACTAAATTCAATCTCTTTTTTGCAACTTTCAAGTGTATAATAATTATCAAAGACAGTCATCATGCTGCACATTAAATCTTCAGAATTTTTTCAATCTCAGGGAAACTTTGTATACTTTGCCCAAGACATTTCTCCCAGCGCTAGGCAATCATCACTCTACTCTTTGCTTCCCCAAGGTCAACTTTTTAAGATTCAATATATCTTTCAGTTCAGTCTTTACCAGTTGGGCACAAACACTTCAGTGGGAATACATAAAGTTTATCTTTAACTATTAAGTGTTAGTTTGGCCCTTTCTATTACAAAAAATCATTTGGAAAACTCAATGTTTTCCAAAAATGTTAACTACTTAATAAAGGTAAACAACTGGGTTTAAAACTCAGTTCCATTTTGCTCTTCAAAGTTCAATCTTTTATGGAACAAAAAAAGAAAGAACATTAAGAAATATTAGTCAAGTTCATTTTGATTATGAAGTAGATTCAGAATTTCTTGGAAAATTAAAATTATATCTACTTAAATACATATACCAATAAGCAAAATATGCCAGCATTAGCAAACCTAAAGTAATGAATTGCTAAATGCATAAAGACTCTCCTAGTTAACCCATTAACTGCCTCAATCTTTTATGTGTGGCTAACCAGTTCTTCCAGCACCTTATTCAATAGAGACTCTTTTTTTTTCTTCTTAAGAGTCACGTGAAGGAGTGGGGAAGGAACAAAGGAATCTATAACTGGTTGTGATCACTTAGCTATAAAACCCATTGCACTCTGACAAGCCTGAATAGGGACTCTTTTCTCTAGCGTATGCTTTGGTTTGATTTGTCAAAGATCAGATGGCAATATGCGCTTGTTTCATCTCTGGATTCTCTGTTCTTTTCTCCATAGGTCTACATGTCTGTTTTTAGGACAGTGCCATGCTGTTTTGAACACTATAGACTTGTTTTAGAACCTGAAGTCTGGTGAAGTGATGTCTCCATATTTGCTCTTATACAGGTTTTATTCTGAGTCCATACTGCACAATTCCGGGGTGATGGACACAGCTACAACTTGAACTTTAACCTTACAAAAGCAAACTATGCAATAAATTCTTATGTACCATCTTAATAATCTGAATTTTTAAAAAAACCTCGCATTAACTGCCATGTGAGCAGTATTTAACTCAAGCTAGTTTTGAAGGGGAGGACTCGTGAAACTATGAAACCAAAACCCTGCTCCATTATTTTCACTGTCAACTGGTGTGTTTTCCCCACCTGCTATTGCCCTGCTCCAACCTGCCTGCCTGAGCCCACAGAAGCAATAAAAAAACTTTTTTTCATTAAGTCATTTTCACAGCAGCACCTGTCGCTCAAGTGGCTAAGGCGCCAGCCATATACACCAGAGCTGGCAGGTTTGAATCCAGCCTGGGCTGCCAAACAACAAAAACTACAACCAAAAAAATAGCTGGGCGTGGTGGCAGGCACCTGTAGTCCCAGTTACTTGGGAGGCTCAGGCAAGAGAATAGCATAAGCCCAGGAATTAGAGGTTGCTGTGAGTTGTGATGCCACAGCACTCTACCCAGGGTGACAGCTTGGGGCTCTGTCTCAAAAAAAAAAAAAAAAAAAAAGTCATTTTCAGGCAGTACCTGTAGCTCAGTGGGTAGGGCACCAGCCACATACACTGAGGCTGGCAGATTTGAACCCAGCCCGGACCAGCTAAAACAACAATGGCAACTACAACAAGAAAAATAGCCAGGCATTGTGGCAGGATCCTGTAGTCCCAGCTACTTGGGAGCCTGAGGCAAGAGAACTGCTTAAGCCCAAGAGTTTGAGGTTGCTGTGAGCTGTGATGCCACAGCACTCTACCTACGGCAACAGCTTGAGATTGTCTTAAAAAAAATCATTTTTAAAGTTTTTATTCTATTCTTGTAATAAAACACCATGGCTCCAAGGAAAAAAATATCTAGGATGGTAGTCAATGTATTACAGCTTGAAGAAATTTAATACTTTATAATATAGTGGCTAAAAGATGTGTCTAATTCCTGATATGTAGCTTTAAGTAAATGTGAATACTCTTTGGGTCCACAGTAGCTATAAGACATTGTCTACAATATTATGTGAAAGTTCAGAAATAACTGGATCAGTTATTTTAAAAAACTACTGGAAATGATTAAAAAAGGGAAAATCAAATAGTGATAATTGTGCTAAATTACAAAAGATGTTAAGGAGAAACTGGGTAAAGGATACCTAGAATCTCTATACAATCTTTGAAACTTTCTGTGAATAGAATTTTTTTTTTAAGTTAAGGAAAAAAGAAGAGTACCCTCAACTGGCCTTTCTCTGGGGTACTATCCTTGGCTCTCCTCTCCCATTCCAGAAACACAGTGATGACATCCACACCTTTTATGTCCAACCTAACTGTGAACTCCAGATAATCCAATGACTATAGGACATCATCAATAGAAGGCATCTCAAACTCCAATACTGAACTCTCTCATCCCATGATTCCTAACTCAAGTGACATGAACCACTATCTAACTGGTGATAAATTATATCCCAATCACCTCCTGGTTCTTCTTCTTTCTCACCCCACATCCAAACAATCCTTAAGCCTATCTCTTTAATATTTTTAAATCTTTCCCCATATTTCCAGTTTTAATTCTGGTCCTCATAATATTTTTCATGCCTAGCAGAGTCTCCTAATTAGTCTCCTTAACTGTAGTTTTACCCCATTCCAAACCAGTATCCCCAGTGGTGCCTCGATTACTTTTCTAACATAAAAATAACTATAGTTTTTTCTCTGAACTTCAAGAAATGCTCTTTCAGCTTTCTTGTCCAGTCTCCCAGACACACCTCCATACTTACTCTTGTGTTGTAGCTATACCAAACAAGTCACAGCATCAGAAATCACTGTGAGAAAAGCTGATGGATTCATATTCAATATATGCATTTATTACTGTTCTCTCCCAAAACCAACTAAATGGGTATAGGAGATTTTGTTTTAAAGTCTTAAAACCATAAGCCCAAAGACAGCATAAGAAGAATAAAAGCAATTCCATTGGTAAGATAGAAAGAAAGGTTAACTGCTGACTAACTTAGCAGACTAAGAAAGCAAAGCCCAAATCCAACAGGGTGGTGGGGTAAATAAGAAGCAACCTGACTTACACTGTAGACCCTCCAAGACTCATGAACGGTGGCAACATATTTTGAGAAGTGTGTGTTTTTGAGGTAGGGAAGGTAAAGTGTTAATATAAGACTTCTAGAAAGTGATTGAAAAGAAGTTCGAAGCCAGATCCCATTCATATACAGAAACAGAAAAACAATTGGCCCTCCTCTAAACCAGCATAAAACCAGTTTTTATTTTCTGGTAAAAGAAAACAGTTTCAAAATGGATACCAGGTAATCAAAAATGGGATACCATAAAAATTGGAAGATTCTATTAGCATGTAACAGGCAGGAGATCAAAGGATCTTTCAAGGAGGAAAGACCTCAACATACTGATATGGGAAGTTTTATAAAACTAGCCAGATAGGGCGGTACCTGTGGCTCAAAGGAGTTGGGTGCCAGCCCCATAAGCCAGAGGTGATGGGTTCAAACCCAACGGCAGCCAGAAACTGCAAAAAAAAACTTAGCCAGATCAGATCATCATAAAGGAAAAATTCACATTTAGCAAGCTTCCTACACGTTTGGAAGCTAGTGCCTACTCCTGAATTTACAAAGAAAAAGTGTTGATCTTGAAGTTGGGTGATGTTTAAGAATCATTATACTATACTTCCTTTTACTGTGTATGCTTCAGAGTTTTCATAAATAAACAAAATCAGGCAACCCAGAATCAACAGATATGATTAAAACATCTAATACAAAAGTAGAGAATAAAACATATATAGAAAGTAGTGTCTTGAAGGAAACAAAGACCAGGCAAAGACAAAAGCTTGGAAAAGTGCATCGTAAATATCCTCAGTAGAATAAAAGAAAACACTGCATTCATGGAAAAAAGAAAACGTTGTACAGAAGGATTATTCAACAAAACAAGAAAAATCAGACATCAAAATATGATAGCAGGAAAGAAAAACTTAATTAAAAGATTGAAAGATAAACCTAAGGAAATTCCCTAGGAAGTAGAACAAAGGACAACGAGAAGACAAGGCAGAAAAGAATAGTAAGAAAAGGCGATGACAGGTTCAGAGTATCTATCATCTAAATAACAGAAAGTTCAGAAAGAGAGAAAAGAAAAGCATGAGCAAGTGGAAATAATAAAATACAATAAGGTTATCAAAAACCTAGAAATATTGTTTTATATCAGAAATGTCCACCAAGAGTCCAGAACAATGTGATGAAAACACAACCACATCATCATGAAATTAAAAACAGGAACACAGGGGCAGCACCCGTGGCTCAAAGGAGTAGGGTGCCGACCCCATATACCGGAGGTGGCAGGTTCAAACCATGCCTTGGCCAAAAAAAAAAAAAAAACATAAAAAATAGGGCAGCACCTGTGGCTCAAAGGAGTAGGGCACTGGCCCCATATACCAGAAGTGGTGGGTTCAAACCCAGCCCCGGCCAAAAACTGCAAAAATAAATAAATAAATAAATAAAATAAATAAACAAATAAAAAATAAAAATAGGAATATAGAGATATCTCACATTTTGCCAGAAAAGAGGAAGGGCAAAAGAGAGGTGGGATGACACACTGAAGAATCAAGAATTAGAATAGTTTCAGAGTTCCTAGAGTAACTTTGGAAGCTGTAAGACCAATGATGCTTCTACAATTTTGAGGAAAAAAATCTGAAGAAAAAATTTAGAATTTTATACCAACCAAACTACTAATCAATGTGAAAGGAGAATAAATAATATTACTTCCCACGTGTCTTTTGCAGAATGCCACTGCCATTCATGGGCTGCGTCAGAAACAGAAAGTGGGAGCAAAACAAGATAGATAATGACCCGAGGTACAGAAAGCAGACACCCCACAGAAGGGAGAGGCAGGAACCCTTTTTGATAACCAGGGATCTGTTTGTAATAGCTATGTATGAGCAAAACATAAAGCCAGTCCAAACTAAAGGTTATTTTTTTATATTTCTTCCTAATGATGAAATAATGAAACACTTAGTGTGCTTAGTATGTCTCATCACACTGAGGGAATCAATGAAAAGTATAGGTTCAATTACATAGAAAACTCAGTGTACTGGGCATATAAGATAGCTACCTAAGGTCCTTGACCCTATTGTACATACACCATTCCTTGGTTAATCAATTAAGAAACCACTAATCTGTTAATAGATACTATCGTCAAAAAATTTTACAGATAGAAAGAACTAAGGTCCCAAATCAACTGGCCTTACGACAGGGAGATTATCCAGGTAGTACTGACCTACTCTCATGAGCCCTTTAAAAAGGTTGTCTTTAGTCAGTTGCACAGGGGAATACAAGCCACAGAGAATCTCAAATCTGAGAATTTCCCCGCTGCTAACATTAAAAACATATGAAGGAATGTGGATGGACTCTGGAGAATAACAGAGGTCCCCCGCTGACAGCCAGCAATAAACTGGACTTCAGTCCTAAAGAAGAAGGAGCTAAATTCTGCTAACAAGCTGAATTACAGTAGAAATACTCTTCCCCAAAGCCTCTAGAGGAAAACTTAACTTGGCAGACACCTCAAGTTCAGCCTGTTAGATACTAATCAGAGAATTCAGACATAGTATGTGTAGACTTCTCCCTGATAGAAGTATGAGCTACTAAATGGATATGATTTCAAGCTATCAAGTTTATAGTACTTTGTTCAACAATAATAAAAAACTCACATAATAGCAAACAAAATTATCAATACAAGGGTAGACGATGGAAAGATGTGTATATGAAAAAATATTAATCAGGATATGATGACATATGCCTTCAATAGCCTTTACACAGTCACAAAAATAAAGACCTCAAATAGTACCTACCTTAAAACAGTCATATACCAAAGGATGGGGTCAGGTCACCCCACAGAAGCAGTTTCCCTACATCTGGTCAAGGCAGTCAACCAGACATGGGGAAACAAACCAGCGGTGCACCCTCCCCACCCCTGGTGTGCAACTGTAAGTGACACTATAACAATATTGGAGAATGGCAGAACGGAAGTGGCACAGACGATTACATTTTCATCTTTTATGTGGGGAATTCAAGAGATAATGTCTACAATGCTTAAATCAAGAACAAACAATATAAGCATGTTACTCTGAGCAAGAAAGATTAAAAAACCCAAAAAGATCTGGCTATTGCAGTGAAAGATTCCTCTACCAAACAGGAAATAGAAGGAGTAGCAGCATGCTGTTATTCTTCACAAAAAAAATTTGTAAGAGCTGACGCTTTAACCTATTTTCGCATAAAAATGCTTTAATACAAGTGACCAAAAAAAACAAACAAAATGCACCACATTCTCTCATATCTAGGGAGCTTTACACATGCTGTTCCATTTGTCTAAAATGGACCCTTACTACTCTCTCCTGAACCACCGCCTCATTAACACATCTTATTTAACATAATCTAACAGCATCACAAGTTGAGCACCACTTCTGACATAATCTAACAGCATCACAAGTTGAGCACCACTTCCCTGATGTCCCCTTACCCTCTAGTCAGGTAACCCAGTATGTGCCCCCACAGCAACGTCCTTCACTGCATAAAACAGCACTTAACACAACTGTTTAGTTTAATATTTCCCTAGACAGTCACCTATACAAAGAGCTTGCCCTATACATTTCTGTATCCTAATGCCTAGTACCATCTACTGCACGTTCCAAGTCCTCAAATAAACAAACAAAAGCTTACTGCATGACTGAATAGCTACTTCCACTGAAGCCTACTGCAGCCTACAAGGTTTATTTTAACCCAAATACCATCCTTCCCAAAGACTACCAGAGACTGAGTTTCAAAGTTTAAAGAAGTAGAAATAACATACAAAAACTTACACTAATACCTGTGTTTTAAGTGTTAAAAGCAGAGCAGTGTTTTCTATAAAAAGAAACTAATAAAACTTGCAGTCTTCCCAAATGTCTCAAAGAGGTATAGTATCAAACATCATATGCTTTCTCCAAGAAGGACAGATAAGTAGTTTCCTGGAATCATGTGCTCTCTCCCTTTATGAATACACAGGGTACTTAAATATCTTGACTAAAGAAAAAATCCTTGACTATTCCAGAGAGGTTACTTCACCTTCCTACGTTTCCTGAAGTAATACTGCTTGAGGAGACATAAAAGCTTAACTTTTTTCACATCGCTCTCACAAAACTCCCAAGTTGAACCCACAAACACATTTTGGCTGAGATATGAAACAAAAAATCTGGGGGTCACTCTTTGTCCTGTTACTCAAAATTCAGTGACAAGTTAATCACCTCCTCTTAACCTTTGTCGTCTTCTATAAAGGGGATATAATCTTTATAGGATAATCCCAAGAATGAAAGGGTGGATAGGCAGAGATGCTGGGCCAGGCATATATTTTTCTTAAAGTGGTGGTAGTGGAGTGGGTATTGTTTAATGATACAGTTTCAGTTTTACAAGAGCTATGGAGACAAATGGTGGTGATGGCCACAGAATATTAAGAAAGTATTTAACAAGACTAAACTTATACTTAAAACTGGTTAAAATGGCAAATTTTATATTTTATATATATTTTAAAATAAGTTGGCAAAAAAGCAAACTATTTTGTATTACTATTTATCTAAAACTTCCCTCCATAGGAATTATAAAACTCATACAGAAAGAATCAGTTCGTGTTCAAAAAGGCATCAAGTATCTGACAAAGGTTTTTACTTTTTAAAATTAACCTCATAAAGTTTTAGAGTAAGTAATTCTTCATTTAGCAGGAGATCTTCCTACTAGAAAACTTCTCAAACTTGGGGGGTGAGGTTGGTAAAATCCCTGTACCCACATATTCTGCCTCTCAGCCGCAAGCCCATCCTTCTCTAGAACCTCACTGGAAACTACAATTCACATTTACAGTTCAAATGAGCACTATCGTCCAGTTCTCCCTCTGAAAGTTCAGGTCCCTCTCCACCTGCCACACATCCCAACGCTTCAAAGCCCAAGGGTCTGAAATCAGATTCACTCCCTGTCCTGTCAAAAGCAACTTACCTGCTTCCCTGCCTTCTTAAGTTGTGACTGGGAAAATTTTTATTTTAAGTCAAAGAAAAACAGTGAAAGTATAAACTATATTTATGCGGGAAAGCCCTGAACACCAGGGACACTGCATGCACAGTACAACAGACTGCATGAATCGTAAGCCAACCTTGACTAATCTAATGGAATAAATCTTTAAAAAGTAGAGAATATTTTTCAAATGTCCTCAAAAAAAAGTCCAAAGTAAATATAAAAAAGAAATTATTTTAAAACTACTTAGTACGTGAAAACAAAAGTAAAATGTGAAAGTTTTCCCCACTATTTAACATAAATCACACAAAAACAATGCAAATTTTTCTAAAAGAACAAAAAAGCTAAACTAAAAAACTCTCAAGATTACATCCTCCATAATTCCCCCCAAAATCTCTGTAGAGGAAAAAAAATGAATTACCTGAACAAGATGAATAAGTGTTGTTAAAATTGCACATCTCAACATATTGTGTTCTTCACTTTGCTTCCAAAGAAGGGGCAAATATTGCACCAAACATCCCACATATGGTCGTATCTATATAATAAAAGCAGGGGAAGCAACAAATTACATTAGTAAAGGTAATTTACTCTGAGAAACACTGACAGAACACTATTAGTCCCAAGCAACAAGTACTTAATATTCACCAGAGGTAATATATCAAGCCTATATTCTTTTAAAGATAAATCAGATGTCACGTAGAGACGCACAGTACTATGATAAATACTGTTACATATTATAATTTTAAACAAGTATGAAATGAAATATATGAATATGAAACAATATTTAGAGATGAACTGAAAATACTATGATATCCTGCTACTTTTAAATAAAACAGCGTACCAGTTAGGAATTAAACCATGTTTTGAAAAAAGTCAGTATGTTCTCCTTTATTCTACAATGATTCAGACCCTCAGGACAAGGAAATGGAAAGGAAAGACTGTGAAGAAGGCCATACAAACCAGTAAAATGAGAAAGGACAAGTGTGATGGTGAAGGTGTACTCACGGTGGATACACAGGGGAAGGAAACTATCTGCAAAGGATAAATTCAGTCTGCTACGGATTAAGTTAATCAGTTTTTAAAATTTACCCTGAAGCACGGCACAGCTTGACAGTGAGCATTTTGAAAAATTAAATGGACCGACACAGAAGTTGGACTCTGGTTCCAGGCTCAGCACCACGGTATTTGAAATTACTCCAGGGGATGAAATAGAAACACTAGACCTTTACTGCTTCACTACTATTTGAATCTCACGGATCAAAAGTAAAAGTTGCTCCCAGAAACAGTGAATCTCTATATTCTACTTACAAAGCATCATAATCTACAGGGTAACCAAACAACAATAGGATTTGTTCCCTGTTCTGATGGTAGAAGTGGAAATAGAAAGATAATTAGTATAATATGTGCCCAAATATTTTGATGAGATATAACTGAATTCAGAGACTTGTGTATCACCTATTTTCATAAATTATTATATAATATCCTATTTTTAAATAAATTATAATAGTTAATATTTATAGAGCACATACTCAATTTTGTTAAGTGTTTTATCTCAAAGATCACTCCAGTTACCATGTAAAAGCAGGTCAGTTAATATAGAAAAACAGAGGTTTCAAAGTACCTATGATCGATCGATAAGGAAAATAAGCTGCTGGTTTGGGTTTTGAATAGAAAAAGTTACTTTCCATGAAATTGCAGAAGGGAAGTATATGCTATAAATTACAGATAGGGTAATAAAACCAACATACCCAGTTATATCCAAAAGCTATAAAATATTTATTTTCCAATATTAGCTGTTTGTGAGAACATAGATGTTCTAAATAAAATTAATGCTTCAAAAACAATATTTAAAAAAATCACCCATAGTCACTGTTATAAGACAGACAAAAGAAAAGGTTGCAGAATAAAGAGAACAACAGAGGGGTGACGTGAGAGCAAATGTATTCTGATGGGAGGTGAAACTAACTGTGTTGGCAACTGAGGAAATCTGAATATAGACTTGACAGCAGACAACAGTATTATAACAGTGTTAAGTTTTCTGAGTCTAATCATGGTTATAGTAACGTAGGAAAATGGTCATAGATTTCTTAAGAAGGACAGGTCTATATTTGGGGGTAAACTGTCATGATGTCTATAACTAAAATTCAAAAGGCTTGACAACAACAATCTATATATTTTGCTAATAAGAAAGTAAAAGTGGCAAAATATTAATAACTGAAGAAACTTGGTGAAGAGTATATGGGTATTGATCTATTCCTGCAGCTTTTCTATAGGTCTGAGATTTTTTCAAGGAGAAGACATGAAAGCAACATACTGTCTATAGACAATTCTGGAAAGGATTATAGGACAGGAGTTTGGGAGGCAGGCCAATTTCAATTATTTGCATAACATTTTAGAAATCACATAGAATTAAGAATGTTTTACAGGCATCAGGAAAATGTAAATTAAAAACTACAATGAGATATCATTTCAATCCATCAAGATAGCTATGACAGCAAAGATGTAGAGAAACTGGAACCCCTATATACTGCTGGTGGGATGCAAAATGTTGCTGCCACTATAGAAAATAAGTGTAGTATAGAGGTTCCCCAAAAAATGAAAACCAGAACTACCACATCATCCAACAATCCGATTTTGGGGCATTCACCCAGAAGAATAGAAAGCAGGCTCCCAAAGAAATTATTAGCACTCTCATGTTCATAGGAACACTGTTCACAATAGTCAGTATGTGGAAACAACCTAAATGTCTACCAGAAGATAAATGAATGAAGGCCGTGTGGTATACACAGACAATAGCACAGACACACCATTCAACAATATGGAGCAACACGGACAAAGCTAGAGGATCATGTATTAAATGAAATGAACCAGTCACAGAAAAAGAGAAACACCACATGCTTCTGCTTACATGAGTTATCTAAAATACATAGAACCTCTGTAAGTTGACCACCAAAGAACTGTAACAAACTGGTCAACATACGGAGGTGATCAACATAAGGAACTAGGCCTACTGTACTGACACATATGTGTGGTATGTGTCCATTCTATGAAAATTAGGTCACCTTAGGGTGGTTGTCAATGTAGGGAGGTGGTCAACTATGGAAGTTCTACTGTAGTTATTAAATTCATAGGATCAAAGAGTGGAATAGTAGCTGCCAAGAGTTGGGGGAAGGGGAAATAAGGAATTATTAATCAATGGTCATCAAGTTGCAGTTAAGAAAGATGAATAAGCTTTAGGAATCCGCTGTACAACATTGTACCAAAAGTTAAAGGGGGAGGATGGCTGGAGGGAGGGTAATTGGTGGGACCACACATACGGTGCATCTTACAAGGGTATATGTGAAATATACCAGGCATAGAATATAAATGTCTAAACACAATAACTAAGAAAATGCCACGAAGGCTATGTTAACCAGTTTGATGAAAATATTTCAAATTGTATATAAAACCAACACATTGTACCTCATGATTACATTAATGTACTCAGCTGTGATTTAACAAGAAAAAAAAAGTTAAAAATAATGTATTGTTCCTAGCACTCTGGGAGGCTGAGGCGGGTGGACTATCTGAGGTCAGGGGTTTGAGACCTGCCTGAATAAGACCAAGACCTCAATCCCGTCTCTAAAAATAGCTAGGCATTGTGGCCGGTGTCTGTACTCCTAGGTACTGAGGAGCAGAGGCAAGAGAATTACTTGAGCCCAAGCATTTGAGGTTGCTGTGAGCTATGATACCAGAGTAATCCACCAGAGGTGACAAAGCAAGACACTGTCTCAGAAAGGAAAAAAAAATGTATACTTAAAGTATTATAAAGAAGTCTCACGTTAAGTGCTCTTGGCACAGAATTTTGGGGTGTGTGTTAGGGAGATACTATGAGTATTACAGACTCAAAAGTTAGCTCCTATATAAGAAGACACCCATTTTCATTATAAAACATTACTAAAATATGAAAATCAAATATGTAATGATTTAACAAATATTTTAACAATGGCTCTATCCTAAGGGGATTAAAAATACTTTTTAAGTCCCAAACAATACCTCATCTTTTAGATAAAATTTTCAACAGAATTACTTTATATTTCACACAGCCCCTTTCATTGTGTTCTTTTTGTTCAGAAATCCATAAGCCCAAAAGCTGCCTGACATCACACCTGATGATTACATATTTATTTTCACTGTAAATATATGAAATCTCTGTACTAGAATAATTTAATTATAGGTTTTTAACTACGTTTCCAAAAAGTAAAGAAAATATAATATTGAAATAATTGTACACTATGGTACAAAGATGGTGCCTTCAATGAAACTTCAAAATTAAACTGTATGTGTCAGAAAGCACTGCTATAGGATGGCTCAAGACATTCGCCGCCTAATGTAATAAAAATGATTCAAATAAAATTTGTTGGACTTAAAAATAAATGCTCACAGCCTAATGGATAAAATTAAAATCAGTTATGAAAGACAGTTGGGGGTTATATGCAACAAGAACATAAATGATGGGTGGCGCCTGTGGCTCAAAAGGGTAGGGCGCTGGCCCCATATGCCTGAGGTGGTGGGTTCAAACCCAACCCTGGCCAAAAAGAAAAAAGAATATAAATGATGAGGCTTTCACAGATTAATACTGGAAAAGTTAAAGAATCAGACAACAGGAAATATTTTTCTTAACCATTTCTTGTATTAGTTTCAGTTCTGAAAATAAAAGCCACTACTGGATTCACTGTTTCTTATTATTAGCTATTGATGATACAGTCACCACAGTTGATTAGGCTGTTTGTATTCTGGAAGATAAGTGTGGACAGAAACACAAAAGCATCTTTAAATCTACTACCCAAAATGATTTTCAAACTTTTGGTGAAAAGATTTAATTAGAGATTTGGGGAAAAAAGGTAAAAAAAATCATTTCTTTAAAAAAGAAAAAACAACTTCTTAATTCCACTAGCCAGATATATCTAAATAAGCTCACAGAAAATGATATCTTCTTTTTATAATCAACTTTTAAAACAAACAATAATTTACTGCAATTGTATAATACTCTGAAGCATAATGGGCATTTGTAAAAATTTCATAATCATAAAATCCTATAAATTACATGAGCTCAGAATTATCTTTACCATTTTACACATGAGCAACAATGGTAAAGATCTTGCCCAAGCTCAACAGGACTTAAATTTTTTAAAAAGTTGGAATTAACTATCTGTATAACCAAACTTTCAATGTTCTTTAGAAACCAGCATCAATGAAATGATGTAATAATAGTAAGAAATCCAAAGTGTTAAGAAATTTGTAAGATATTACTCCTTTTAGACATCAGTACCTAGATCTGCTTAAATGATTAATAGTGACTTAAATCTACCACAGGAGTTGTATAATGTTGAGTCTGAATATTGGCAGTGCCAAAAAAACGTATTAACTTTGACATGTTCCTTACAGCTTCATATTCTTTGATATAATAAATTCTAACTCCTACTTCAAGATTTTTGTGAAGATTAAAAGAAAAACATATGGCAAGCACTTAGCACCTAAGTTGGTATGTTGTCATTATTCAATAATTGATAACTATGCTCATCAATTGCTCTGCTAAGCGCAGATCCAAGAGTAGACTTTAAGCTTATGAACTCTAAATTTTTCCCTAATACCTTACAGATTTGTTTCAGTACTTTTCAAGCAAGAATATGCAGTTGTGAACTAAGATATAAGAAGCTCCAGGATAATTATAATGTAGTTTCCTGGATTATCATTTGTCACAAAGATTAAGAGTGACAGGCACTAAATAATTAACTGTTAAAAACTTGATACATCATTTTTATATTAAGCCAAATGTACATATATAGTATAACAGACTGCAAAACACAATTTTTTTTTTTTTTTTTTTGAGACGGAGCCTCAAGCTATCCCCCTGAGTAGAGTGCCATGGCATCACAGCTCATAGCAACCTCCAACTCCTGGGCTCAAGCAAGTCTCCTGCCTCCACCTCCCAAGTAGCTGGGACCACAGGCGCCTGCCACAACGCCCGGCCATTTTTTGGTTGCAGCCATCATTATTGTTTGGCGGGCCCGGGCTGGGGATTCAAACCCGCCACCTTAGGTGTACGTGGCTGGTGCCTTAGCTGATTGAGCCACAGGCGTCGAGCCCAAAACACAATTTTTAAGGGGAAAAAATAGACTTCTGAGAAAGTCTGCATTTGCTGAAAGACAACTATGACTACTGCTCTCTATTTTAAAGAGTATTTTAATTTTCTTACTCATTTTTTTTTAAACTGTAGGCCAGGCCAGGTGTGGTAGCTAACAACAGCAATCACAGCACTCTGGGAGGCTGAGGCAGGAGTCTGAAGTTGCTATGAGCTGAGCTAATGCCTATGCACTCTAGCCTGAGGCAAGAGAGTAATACCCTGTCTCAAAAAAAAAAAAGGTAGACCAGGTGCCACATCACGGTTATACTCCTACCACCTTAGGCCAGGAATATGAAATCAGCGAGGTAATACAGTGATATCTCATCTCTACAAAAAGTTAAAAAAAAAACAAAACTAATAATAAATGTCAATATTGAATAATGAATAACTAATCACACCTGTAAGAAGCATTTTAATGAATATTTTAACTTTTAACAATGTAAATAGAGAATTTAATAAATTCAGCATATATTCTACTCACCTCTCTGACATTTATTTGCACGTTTTACAACAAAATTACCTGCATGTTGACTCTTTCGATCACACAAGAAAGGACATGCAGAACATGCATCTTTGTGTCACATTCGGTAACTTGCTGCAGTAACTGAAAAAGTAGTGTGAACATGGTTTCCAAATACTGCAGATAAAAAAAAAATAAAGGTTTAGAATAAAAATGTGAAAACTTCTATATACATACAAATGGAATAAGAAATAGATCATGCTGTCAAAGCAATAAAAAACAGAGAGCCAAACCTCAGCACTACCTAAAACAACATTATTTAAGCAGACAGTAAATAAGACAGTGATTTTTTTCTATATTGCTGCTAAATATCTCCATTTCAGAACTTAATTGGTTCACAAACTAAATATCGTTTACAGGAAGAACTGTCTAAACTGTGTGTGTTTACATTTTGTACTGTTAATGAAACCAGGGACAGTGCATTAACACTATTCTCCTACACATGTCAATCACAGAATGCTTTGGTTTGCAATACCTACTTATTGAAGCAAAAAGAATATCAATCATTACACTTATATGCGAGCTAAATGTTCTTAACATTTGCTGTATGGAGATATACATTTTTGTAGAGATATATTTATTAGTCTAAGAATGACAGAGTATTTATTAGGAAATATCAGAGGATGTATTAGGAAATAGAAAAATATCTTATGTCTGGCTATAAACATCTACATTAATGAAAATATGTTAGAAATTGACAAATCACTGATACGTACATAAAACATTGTTCTTTCAAGATAACTGGTTCATTTTTATACAAATTTCTAAAACACATTTGTTTCATCCAAAAATATCCAGTGATTATTACAGAAAAATCACTACTTGAGAAGTTTCCCCATCTAGACCCTCACAATCAGTATAGGCAGATACTTTAGACAGATACTTTATCATGTAACTTTATTCTTACCTCGTCTTCTTGAACAAACCCTAGCAGCACAATCTTAATGACATATTTAACAAGTGCTTGCTGAGTACCAATTATGTGAAAATGCCTTGCTAGGTGCAAGGGATTGAGTTAAGAGTAAAAAAGTAAGAATTGATATTCTGGTCATCCAGAAAATTACAAATCTGCAGTAGTATACAAACATATATACACAAATAATACAAGGAGGGCAGTGCCTATGGCTCAAAAGGGTAGGGCGCCAGCCCCATATGCCAGAGGGTTCAAACTCAGCCCTGGCCAAAAATAAATAAATAAAATAATAATAATAATACAAGGAAATAACATAAGGAACAAAAATAATAAATATACATTAAATAAAAATACTATGTTTTAAATTGTGAGAAAAGGTTTGGCAAACAACTCCCGTGTAGATAATAAAATAGCTACATAAAAATAAACAGAATAAAAGTAAACTGACAGTAATAAGTGAAAGTTATGCCCTCCCAAATAATCTAATGTAGTACACTTTAAAACTCAGCTTTAATAAGTAACAGATATATGTATACAATTTCAGCTGTAAAATAAAACTCAATATTCAAGGAATAAACAGAAAGTGCTTTTTGGAATGAGAGAGAGAAAAAAGAAAGGGCAACCTAGAAATGAATATTCTTACCGGCAGAAACTGATCTGTTCTAAATTCAAAATCATCAACTGGTAAAAAAGAGTTAAGGAATACTGAGAATATACAAGTTTATTAAGACACAATATATATCTCCAAAACATAAAACAATCAAAAACTACATTTAAAATTATCTCATAATTTAAGGTTCCCAAGATATGTAACAATTTAAAAGTGTGAAAATTCTTCCAATGAAGTATTTTTAAATTTTTTAAAGGATATTTAACTTCAAAGTTGTAGCTGTTTCAATACGGACCTAAAAGAAAGTTTATCATTAATCATTCTAGCATGACTAAAAATCATTAATATCAAAAAAAAAAAATTTTACTCCAAATCCCTTACTTTACTCTTTTATTAATGTAAGTCATACACTATACAGAAGCTCCATAGTCGACCACCTCCCTACACTGACCACCTCCTTAAGTTGACCTAATTTTCACACACCAGACATGAATCACATGTGTCAGTACAGTAGGCCTAGTTCCTTATGTTGACCAGTTTGTTACAGTTCCTTGGGTGGTGAACTTACAGAAGTTCTACTGTATATAAACAGTCAGATATGAAAGGATAGTTTCCTTAGTCTGCTATAAGGAATACGATGAAAGGATAAAGCAGTAATTTATTTCTACTCTTCTCAGTTTCCCATAATTTGCCCAAGAAGCCTTTAATCGGGTAGGTGCTTCCAGGAAGAAAAATCACTTGCCGTAAGGTATGTGTGGAGCATGGGAGTACGGGGAAATAGCATGTTGATGATGCCCAAGGAAAAGAGAAAGTAGCAAGGCAGGAGAACAGTGGGGTTGGAAAAGCTGGAAGAGGTGCAAGTGAGTGGTGCAGCAGGCAAGGAGAAAAGAGGGGAGAAAAAAGAACACAGATTCCCATCTGTAACCCCATGACAGTAAATCCTTGAAAACCATAAGAAAAGAAAAATCTTGGTTTTTATACACATTTCTAAAACACACACGTTTCATCCAAAAATATCCAGTTATTATTACAGAAAAATCACTACTTGAAAAGTTTCCCCATCTATGATCCTCACAATCAGTATAGACAGTAAATTCCAAAGTTTACTAAACACAGGAGGTTTATACAAGCTCCCAACCTCCCAAATCTTATTTTCTATGTTTATCAAGCATGTTGTCTTGCCAAATCATACACTCTCATTCTTTCTCGTTTTACTGCTGCATTATTCAGCTAAATCTGCAGACTAACATACTCATGGTTTCCACATTAAGTAACATAAACCCACGGCATAACTAAGTTCTATCTTCTATTCTATAAAATAACATATCTAAAACGTTTATTTCCTGTCCAACAGTTGTTACTTTCTTAGATGGCACACTTTCCTTACCTGTTTAGTTTCATTGCCATTCTCAGAAAAAAAAACCTCTTTTTTCAGAAAGAAAGAGTTTTAAACCTTTATACAAGTTTATGAGGTCCTGAGATGCTGATTAGGGATTTGTGCCAAAAGTTAAGTAGTTTACTGTCAAATGCAAAGATTCCAAGAGCCTGCAGTGCAAGTGTTTTTTCACCTGCCTTTTCCTTTTATTTATTGTCTCTGAAGGCAGCATGACCATTTCAGATCTTTAACTGGATTTAACAAACTGCCTGATTATATAATACGTGCAAAGCACCGTGCCAAGTGTTCTGCTACAAAATGACCTCAGAAGACGACTACTCGTGTATTTGATCAAAAATATACAAGGAGGAACTATTACCAGGCACTGTGTTAGGTGCTGCAGAAGAAATTGAGTAAGCCTAGTCCTTGCAAGACTTTATGAGGAAGAGGGAATCAATATTAAATATTTGCTAACAAAAATGGCTAACATGAAAACATCCCATGCAGGACATGAACTAACCATCTTTAACTTCCCAGCATTTAGTACAGAATGAACATATAACAAGCATTGTATTCATTATTTAATTGAGAGACAGCAGGACAAGAAAGCCCCTCAAAAAAGGACAAGAAATCAAACTGCCAGCACTCTAATCCTTAATTCTCTCCTGATATTTCTCCATGTAAGGACCGCTTATTCTAAACACTCACTCAGCATAGCCAAAGCATCTATGCAGGCAAGTATATAAAACAAAAGGCACTTACATGAAATTAAACGTATCTTCCTTCCTAACAAAGGAAAGTCAGTGTAGAATTACATAGAGAGAAAAAAGTGAAATGAATTAAGATGACCTGCCTGCATTCCAGTTTAACTGAAAGAACAGAAAGTCAGATTATAAGGGGGAAAAATCACATACTTTCTAAGAAAATTGAGGAGCATTTAAAATGATCTCACAAATGAAAACAAGAACAAAACTGGTTCTTCCCGAACATTAAAAGAAATAGGACATACTTACCACAAGGTGATAAAATAAATTTGATAGCAATTTATAAGCGATGGGAGAGAAAAATCAAAACTTGAATTACAGAATGAAGAGTTGGGGAATGTGCTGGAAGACAGGTAGAAGAAAGTCTAATACATTCCTAGGATACTAGTAGCTCAAGAAATACTTGCTTAAATAAACGCAGAGAAAGAAACAAAAAAAGCTCCCTTGGCAAGACTCCAAATATAACTTTTCATTGAGTGAATCCAGACCTTCTGAAGAGAAGTAAAACCTTAAGTATTCAGAAGTGGATCCGGACCATGAATTCAGCCTGACAGTCTACCCTACCTTTAGATGAAATCACAGAAATTCCCAAAAAGATAACAGGCTAATTCCATAACTAGGAGAACAAGTGCCATTGAGATAACATAAACATTGGAAGGATCCCCCAAAACATTAACAGCAACAGAGAAATAAACAGGAAGAAACCAAAGGTCACAGACAATCACATGCATGCCCCCAAACTATAGACCTCCTGGGGAGGGAGGGAACCTTCTCTCTCAAAAGTGAAAGATTATACTAATGCTAATTTTCCAGAAGCTTAATACTTGTTTTACTGAAGGCTGCATAGATAATCTAAGCAAAACTTTACATCTCACAGCAACCTCAAACTCCTGGGCTTAAGCGATTCTCTCGCCTCAGCCTCTCAAGTAGGTGGGACTACAGGTTCCTGCCACAATGCCCTGCTGTTTTTTTCTTGTTGTTGTAGCTGTCATTATTGTTTTAGCTGACTTAAGCTGGGTTCGAACCCGCCTGCCTCAGTGTATGTCTGGTACCTTCACCACAGTGCTATGGGCACCGAACACAAAACTTTTTTAAAACATACCTCAAATTTCTGAAATTTGAAGATAAAATTAGTTCAGAACCTTTCAAAACCTAAAGAAGCCCAGTATATAAACAAAGTATTCTGGTTAAAGAACTATCTGTAGTCCTGGAAAAAGAAGGTTCCTCTCCCCTAAAATTTAGTGATTCTAGTTTAGAATATGGAAATAGTATTCTCACATCTAAAACTTGCTGTAAGCAGTGTCTGCTATAAACATGTGATAAGAAGGCAACATACACATTTATGTAAACTTGGTATGTGACAGAGACAGCCTTGCAGACCACGAAGAAAATTATGTATTATTCCATTAATCACTGCAACATTGCTGTCCTTATGAAAATTAAAAATTGGAAGCTTATCTCACATCATGCTCCAAAATAAATTCCACAAAGAACGAAGAATCAAGGGTGAAGAAAAAGGATTTCTTAAAACAGAAACAAAAATTACAAGAAAATTTAATAAATCTGTATTGAAATTAAAAACCTCTCCTTAAAAGACAAGAGAATGAGACGCAAAAGATGTAGAGGGACCCAAACTGAATTTGTAATGTTTGATTTCTTAAATAAAATATTTGAAATATTTTGGTGGAAAAAAAATCTTCAAATGAAAATACCGAAAACCAGGTGATGAGCAGAGAGGACTTACTATTTTAGGCTCTGAATTTTTCTCTTTCCTTGGCAAAAGTCTTAACTTTTAAAGAGTTAACAAATTAAAAGCGGTTTCTACTGTCATAGCCAGTCTCCTTATAACAACAAAAGGAAAAGGAAACATATGGACAACTGTAGTTGCCCAGGAAGAAATCTTGAAATCTATCCCAACTCCCTAATGACAGTACTTAAGCAAGAGAATGCAGACTCTGAAAGGCGGACAGGATTCAGATTCATCAGAATATCTATACTTATAAGAGAGCAGAAACAGTGCAGCAACTGGAGGAAGCCACTTCTCCCGTTAGTTTAGGACTCCAAAAATTTCATAGTATTTCTTTTTTTTTTTTTTGAGACAGAGCCTCAAGCTGTCACCCTGGGTAGAGTGCCATGGCATCACAGTTCACAGCAACCTCCAACTCCTGGGCTCAAGTGAGTCTCCTGCCTTAGCCTCCCAAGTAGCTGGGACCATAGGTGCGCACCACAACACCCGGCTATTTTTTGGTTGCAGCCGTCACTGTTGTTCTTAGCGGGCCTGGGCTGGATTCGAACCTGCCACCTTAGGTGTATGTGGCTGGTGCCTTAGCCACTTGAGCCATAGGCACTGAGCCAAAATTTCATAGTATTGAAGGCCACTGGGCAGAGTACATCTCACTACCTTTGACAGCTATGTGACACTTTAACATTAGTGTTTGATCTGGAGAAATATAACGCACAGTAACATTTTTTTAGTTTAAAATATTGTTATCTTTTCCTCAGTGTTTAGCAATTTGACCTAGCGTGATACATACATGTATATACCATGTGTATGTTTGTGTAAATGTCTATAAATAAAAATTCATGTCTGTACATATACATACATGTCTATATGTGTTTACATACTGTCCTATGTATATTTATGTTTGTAAAAAGTTCTCTTCTAGGGCAGCACCTGTGTGGCTCAGTGGGTAGGGCACCGGCCCCATATACCGAGGGTGGCGGGTTCAAACTTGGGCAAACTGCAACAACAACAAAGGGAGGGAAGGAGAGAAGGGGTGGGGTCTCAGCATGTGACACACATTTTGGGGGCATGACACAATTATAAGAGGGAATATACCTAACAAATACAATCAGTGTAACCTGGTTTCTTGTACCCTCAATGAATCCCCAACAACAACAACAACAAAAGTAGTTCTGATAGGGTGGCGCCTATGGCTCAGTGAGTAGGGCGCTGGCCCCATATACCAAGGGTAGCAGGTTCGAACCCAGTTTCGGCCAAACTGCAACAGAAAAATAGCTGGGCATTGTGGTGGGCACCTGTAGTCACAAAAGGGCAAAAGATGAACCGAAAGCAGAATTTTCCAAAGGTGTATTACGTGGGTATTAATGTAATAATTAAATTAGTACCCACTAATTAGTCATCTTGAACAGTCATAACACAATTGTACATTTTTACAGGTTCTGACCAGTCCAATAGTAAAGAGGCCTACGTGACTATTCAGCCCTGAAGTTTCCAAACTTATCTGGGCATGAAACTCTTTCTCTCCAATAACACTTGTAGATACCTGATAAAAATAATGTTCTACTTTTGAACTCCCAGACAAAATAACTCGTCTTTCTCTTTTCTTCTCTAATAGACTTATAATAAAAGAGATTGTACGTTGTTTCTCTATTTCCCAAAGAAAATTTAACTGCAATTTAATCCTTTTGTAAACACAATGCTAAATCTTTAATGTCCTCTCTGATAACTCTGATAGAAGAACAAATAATATTACCTACTAAGAAAATAAAAAACATAAACCTTATGTTTTATTCTAAAACTATAACAAAAGTAAATTAATCTCAGAAGTGATTTTAGAAGCAGCAAGGTTATACTAATAAAGTTCTAAAAACAAACACAATAAAATGGTGTCCCCTGTGACATTCCACACTTATACTACTTAATAATAATAGAATGATACTTAGAATAAATTCTCAATTGTTTAGACAAAGTATATAATACTTAAATGGAAAATTCAAAATCAATTCTATTTGCCTTTGAGACATACCATGTTCCTACAACACATAAATATACCTTTGTAATTATGTTTTTCCTTCAGTGAATACAAGTAGTGTATTATCACATAAGTAAAAAAAGACAAAACTGTAGTCCAAGCCTTTGCTGAAAGGCAGGGAAGGGAAATGAGATGGGTTCAAATGACCCAAAAGGAGGTGCAGGGGACACTGAGATATGTTTAGATGAGGTCTTAGCACAATTTGGGGGGTTACGGGGATCACTTAATTTTATCTAAAACAATTTGAAAAACAGCAAAAGAAAATTGGATTTACTTTTTAAATAAAAAATGAAATGGTAGAGTCAAAGCTAAGTCCAAGAGAAAGAAAGCGTACCTAAGTCACTAATATATATACCCGTGCAAACAATAAAACAGTAGAGGGAATAAAGAAGGAAACAATTTTATACATTTTCACAATTTCAAACTTCTTAAAATCATAGGCCTATGAAATTACTGTTAAAATAACTGATGATCTATATAATAAACCACTAAACCTACTGCTTTTAAGGGGGTGGGGAAGCAACAAAGAGGCCTTGTATCAAATTTTCAGTAACACAAATATGTTATGTGATAAAAATTCCGAAAAGAAACAACGCCAAAGACCTAAAAAAAAAAAGTTAAAATGGGGGGGAGGAAGGAGAGGGGAGAGGGAAGGAGGAAGGGGGATTGGTGTGCTCTCAAGTAACAGGCACAGTGTAAGGGTATATGGCACACCTCCTGGGGGTGGGGGCACAACCACAACTTGGACTCTACCTAACAAGTGCAAATAATGTAACCTAATTGTCTGTACTCTCATATGAATCTGAAATTAATAAAAACATGAGGCACAAAGAATCAACAGTAAGAGTGAAGCAGATTATGATACTATCTCACTGACAAAGTCTACCCTGAATAAGAAAATGAGTATGTAAAATGAAGAGACTTAATTATGCCTTCTTTCTTCTAAGAAATGATAAATTACTTTAGAATAGTAAAGTCTGATTAAAGTTCTTTTTCCAATGGAAAAAGAGGGAAGCAAACAATAATCAAAAGAAGACCTTCTGCCCTCAAATCAAACTGCTCACCAAGAAACAACACTCCAATAAAAGGCCATAAACATTCTAAATAAAAATATAAACCATTTGCAAACATGAAAGTTAGCATAGTTAAACTTTAGAAAAATATTACTTTACAACATTTAAGGAGCATACCACTAAATCTTGGTCTTGAAGCAAGTTACAAATTGCCTCATATAGCATGGGTCTCAAGTCAGACTTGAATTTCACAGAAATCCACTGACCGATGAGCCAAATCACCCTGCGTCGCAGGGGCTTATACCTAGACAGGAAAAATCATGAAATTAGAATGTTCAGTATTTTAAGAAGTCTATTTCATTTAGCATATGTCATCATTTAAATCTAAAATATAGTAAGAAATGCAATCTGCAGTTTTTATACAAGAGCTTAAAAGCTTCTTCTAAATATTCTATGGTACAAAATATTAATAAAGACCTAATCTAAATAAATGAATTCTTAAACAGACATGCTGCAACCCTGATTCTTTTGCATTCAAGAACTGTTAACAAAGATAGGTATATAAAAACCAAGTCTGTTTCTATTTCTCAAGTAACTATAGATAGTGCTAATGCTCCAGATCCTAAAGCTGGAGAAGTCCAAAAAATTAGTCATAAAGAAGCTTGTGTATTCAATTTTCTACTCTAGTTAATACCATAAAGACTATTTTCAGAAATTTAAATATTCATATAAATTTATTGATCTCAGCTAAGCCCTCTGATTTTGTAAGAGGTACCCAATTACAGACTGTGACTTCTTCTTCTTCTTTTTTTTTTTTTTTGAGACAGAGCCTCAAGCTGTTACCCTAGCTAGAGTGCCCTGGCATCACAGCTCATAGCAACCTCCAACTCCTGGGCTCAAGCGAGTCTCCTACCTCAGCCTCCCAAGTAACTGGGACCACAGGCACTGGCCACAACCCGGCTATTTTTTGGTTGCAGCCGTCATTGTTATTTGGCGGCCTGGGCTGGATTTGAACCTGCCACCTTAGGTGTATGTGGCTGGCTCCTTAGCCGCTTGAGCCACAGGCGCCGAGCCCAGACTGTGACTTCTTACAAAAATAATGATATATATATATATGTGTGTGTATATATATATATATATATATATATATGTATGTGTGTATATTATATATATTTGTAAAAAGTTTAACTAGGTATGGTGGTATGTGCCTGTAGTCCTAGTTATTTGGGAGGTGAGGCAAGGGGGTCATTTGAACCCAGGGATTGAGGTTGTAGTGAGTTAGTTATGACTATACCACTGCCCTCCAACCTGGTGACAGAGTAAGACCTTGTCTCAACAACAATAAAAAAACCAAAAACTATTCTAGTGGTATAAATATTTATTTGGGGTGTAAATGGAATGAATGAGCTAACAAATATACCATGTTTTCTCAGAAAATACAATCTTAGAAGATGGCTGATCGAGCACATTAAAAACAATTGCGCATTAAAGTTCTAAGACAATGTACATAAGTATTCTTTGCCCCCCAAAAGTTTATAACACCCACAAAAGACTTAAAAATGCAAAATAGTATGCCAGGGTTTCAGAAAAGGAAGAGTGGGCAAAGAGATGAAATTTAAACAGGTCTTTAAAATAAACAGCATTTAGGCAAAAAGTGAAACAATGCCATTTCAAGGAATTGGAACTATTTAAACCAAATCACAGAGGCAGAAGGAACAAGACTTGTGTACAGTGAAGTAAAGAAATCATAGAACCATCAATTTTTGGACTGAGACTTTGGGGATTACCACATTTGACTTTCTGTTTCAGATAAAGAGAAAGAAGCTCAGACAGGTCAAATTTCAAGTTCACAGTCACTTCTAAACAGAGTTAAAATTAGATACCAGTTTGTTCCTCAAAGTGTGGTGCCTGGACCAGCAGCATCATTCATTATTGTGGGATTGAGACAGAGTTGCATGACCTGACCCAGACCTACTAAATCAGACCCTCAATTTTAACAAGATTATCAGGTGATTCATTTAACATTAAAAATTGAGAAACACTAGACTAAATCAGCTCTGTCCAGTAGAAATATAATGTAAGCCAAATAACGTAATATTAAATTTCTTAATGCTTACATTAAAGTAAGTAAAAAGAAACTGGTGAGATTTTAATAATATTTTTATTTCAGTATATCCAAAATATTATCATTTCAACTTATAATCAATACATATTTTACAAGGCTTCAGTTTTTAAAAGTAAATTAATTAAAGTTGAAAAGTAAATTCCTTGGTTGCACTAAGCACATTTCAAGTGTTTGACAGCCACATGTAGGGAGCTTCTCTAATGGTTAATGGAGGTTTTAAACTTCCATAGACTCTAGGGTTTAAGTATAATTTTTTTTTTTTTTGAGACGGAGCCTCGAGCTAT
>CAUYQV010149801.1:0-43683 GCA_963574575.1 Galagoides demidoff | reverse complement strand
AGAATCCCATGTGGCCAGGTTAGTTGCGGGCCTAACATGACCAAGTCTTTGGCTGGAATAGCATTTCCAGACTGCTTTAAGGAATTAAGGTTGACTTTATAAGGCCAATGAAAAAGCCCTTTGGAAAACTGGCCATATACCCATCAGCAACATTTCCTGATCTGTGGTAAGTGACAAAGGTCACTTGCTGATGGGTCCAGGAATGGAAATGTGCTAGGGGACCTCAAGAGAAGAGGAATTTACCCAATGCATATGGTTATCTAATGGCACAGATGAAACCGGGGCTCATTAAAGGCTTTTGAGAAGTACAGCCTGAGAATTCCTTATAAAAGACTCCAGCAAAAACCCCCTGACTTAAGACCTACATGGGAACAGAGGTTTACACACAAATTCCTGTATGCCCAAGAAGTTTCTCTATGCTTTGCTTAAAGATTCGAAATAACCACCTCCTAATGGCATGGTCAGCAGAACAGACATTCAAATCATCTCTTTCCCCTGTAGCCTCAGGCTTCATCAGATAAGAATAAAGAAAGTAATAACTGACAACATGTTCTTCATTAAGTTATGTTAAACTGGGTTTTATTGAAAGGATTATGCTTAAAGGTGTATGTTGGGTGGATTATCAAATTGCCAGGGAGGAGCTACTTATAGGGCAGGTGGTCATAAGATGTTTGAATGGATTAATGAAGTCATTGATGTCCAATGCACATGTGCAGAGGGATTGTAAAGAATGTTAATGAGGGCACTGCTGTATAGTGCACCTGCACAAGAGTGTCTATATAAACCAACAGCAGATAAAGAAGGCTCACCATTTTGCCTGACGGAGCAGATGGTCATCTTTATTTAAAACACAATTTCAATAAGCCTGCTTATTCTTTAAGACATTGCTTTTCTGTGAAACCCTTATGGCAACACTTATCTATTGATTTTGTCATGGCTTTTAATTTATCAACTTTAAAAGACCAGGTAAAAATTACTCAGATTATTTTTTTAGGTGTAGGATATTCACATATACATTTATAATATTTTTCTGGTTGTCTGATTTTTTTTGTTATCTTTCTGTTTTATTTTGTTATATATGAAAGCTATACTTAACTTCTTTTAAACCTCTCAAATTTATTTGGGTATGCATTAGGTAATATTCTAACATAACAATTCCCCAGATATCCACTGTTTCCAATACCATCTTATGAAACATCCATCATAGGGGCATGTTCCCAAGCCTGTTTCAAGTCTGTATATTCTGTTCTATGTATGTTTCCATTGATTTGTATGTAATCTTTTTACATGATTCTCCTTTATATGTATTTTTAAATCTTATAGGGAAACCCTGTTTTATTATCTTTTAAAGTACTATTATTTTCACTAATGTAATGGTAACAGCAACTACATATCTGACAGTTTCCTACTACCTCTACTATAATGCTTCCTAGTTCACTGAAATTGAGAATTATTTAGCTGAGCTCCAATAGAAATCCCTGTGGAAAAGTGATATATACTTTGCTACGTCTATAAATTAATTTGGGAACATTTGAAATGGTTATGTTTTTCAGCTTTTCCTTTTGTCTCCATTTATTAAAATGTATTTTTCATTCATTCAAACATACTGCATATGTATAGAGTGTCATTATGTGCCAGCGGCTAGTCTAAGTTTGGGAAATAGAGAAGTGACAAAACGGATTAAAATCCTGATCTCCTGTGAGTTATATTCTGAAGGGAACAGAAAGACAACAAAAGAATCAGACCATCACCAGAAGTAAAACTTACATTTTGCGAGACGTTTATAAAACTTATAAAAGAAAACAAAGCAGGGTAGGAAGGCTCTCTAAACAGGGGTCTGAAACTGGGGACGGCACCAGCCAATCTAATAACTGAAGGCAGGGCATGCTAGGCAAAGGGAATGGCCAGTCTGAGTCTTCCTTTTTTTCCTTTGTCTTTCTTTTTTGTGTTTTTGTTAATGAAATAACCTTCAGGATTTTGTATTTCTTTAGATTAACTTGAATCCTTTCTTGCAATAACTATTGAGATCTGTAGAGCTTACTAAGCCTGACACATGAAAGGGAACAATTTTGAAATTTTTGCACCTGAAAATATCTTTATTCTACCCTCCTATCTAATGTATAGTTTAGCTGATTATGAATTTCTAGGTGGCAGATCACTTTTCCTCCCATTTTACAGGTACTGTTCAATGTCTTCAGCGTTCAGGGCTCAATGTCAAGATGCCTAATAATATTTCAGCCGTCTCCTTTGGTCACTTTTCCTCTCTATATGTTTCTCACATGTTGTGAAATTACTGAAATGATGAGTCTTGCTGTGAACCTTCTTAATTTATTGTTCTGAGATCTCAGTGCTGTTTTGTTGCTTATTTAGTTTTTAAAGTCTACTAGTATATAGTTTTTCAATTCTAAGAAGCTGCTAGGAAGCGTCCCTTTGATAGTTTCTCCCTTCCATTTTCCCAGTTCACCCTTGCTGCAACTCTTTTCATCCTCAAATTGGACCTCCTGGGCTGATCTTTTCTTTTATCCCCTATTTTATACTGTATCTTTTATCTCTTGTTATGAATTTCTTTATGGTTTTGTTTCTCTGGGATATTGTTTCAACCTTAATCGTCAGTCTTTCATTCCTTATCAGCCATAGATAAGTAGAAGATATCCTCTAGACATATTTGGACTTCTAGATATATATGTATGTATTGAACATACATCAATATAAGTATATATACATTATATATACAATTAATGTGTATGCAAACATATATTTATTATATATTAATATCAATATTATTGGTTTAATGAATACTCATTTTTATTGCATTCTATTTGCTTTTCTTTTGCTTTCTTACCAGTTCAAGCATACTAATTATATGCATTTTGAATTTTTTTCTACTTCTTGTATTTTTTTTTTTTTGCCTGTTTGATTTTTGTGTTGTGGCCTCTGCTTACAACATAGACTTTTTTGAACATACTATTTTATTTACTGTTGCTCATATTTTGATTAGTATTTTCTAGGTCCAGTAGTACCTACTATTGCATGATTACCCATAACATAGTGGTTAAATAGGACAAAAATCGTGTTTATTTATTTATTTATATGTTTAAGTATTCTCTCATGGTTTATATAAATCTATAATCCAGGGGCAGCTTAACCAGATGCTTCTCATTCAGGGTCTCTCAGGAGGTGGGAATCAGCTCATCCCCCAAGTATGAAGTCGAGGTCCAGGCTCAGCTGAAGGAGAATTCATGTCCAAGCTCATTGAGAGTGGGATTCAGGAACTTCCATCTATTGGCTAAAAGTAGTAGTTCCTCAGTACATGGACCACTCCAAACAGTTTTACTTGGTTTCCCAGAATGAGGGTAGAGCACGAGGGAAGGTGGAGAGAGACACGCATACACATACCATTTCCGTAACCTAAAGGGGACATCCTATCTCTTGTGCTATATTCTGTTCCTTAGAGGTGAATCATTACTCCAGAAATCTAGCCCATGCTCTAAGGGGAGAGATTAAAAAGAACATGAATATCATAAGAGGACAATAAATGAAGACTGTCATAGTCTCTGCCTACAAGAGAAACTATAAGCAATAATTTTTAATTGTAGTTAGAATTTTTGTAAAGTTATGATATAATGAATGTGGTTCACAGAAATAGTTGTGGTAGTTACCAATTTTCTATACACAAATTTTTGCTTATAAGTTACCTTTTTCACAAAATGTTTGAAAATTATCTGCCTTTGAAATGTTTTTGTAAATTATCCTTTGTTTTTTTCCTAATCATTGAAAATTGTTTACCAAATTAGAATTATGCCTGGCTTTTTGAAGTACCTTTAGACCCCTAGAATATTACCTGCTTTATTGAAATTTCAAAATTTATTTACATTTATTAATACATATGCTTTTTTGTGTGTTATTATAATCTATTCTGCAAAAATTTCCCTCATTTCCAAGATAAGTCATTTGGTATGAATTATGTCACTGCACCATCCAAGGATCATTTTATTATTCTTTTGCTCATTTAAAATTGTTCTTATATATTTCTAAATTTATGATATAAATTTAGTTTTGAATTACACGATATTTCAATAATTACATTTTGAGGCGGCACCCATAGCTCAGTGGGTAGGGCGCCAGCCACATGCACCAAGGTTGAGTTTGAACCCAGCCGGCCTGCTAAAAACAAAAACATAACTAGATGTTGTGGTGGGCCCCTATACTCCCAGCTACTCTGGAGGCTGAGGCAGGAGAATCACTCAAGAGTATGAGGTGGTGGTGAGCTGTGACATTTGATTTTATTTTTATAACTATACTTACAATTTTAATAATTCAAAACACCTGAGAAGTAGGACCATTTTATGTTTTATAAAGCAGTTTCCCAATTTTTGAGTCTGCACTGTTAATTTATATTAGAGGGGACTAAAATATGTATTAAGGCATATATTTAAGGAAAGTGATAATGTGGTATATTTCTGACACTTTGTATTTCTGAGAAGATCAATACCTAGCTTTAAAAATTAATAGGAATGTGAATATAAATTCATGAAATAAAAACATTTTACCTCAAAAGTTAGATTATTTTTTATCTTACAGCATGTAGTGTTTCAGAGACTATCTTAAGCTAAAAGCATAATCTATATGCATGTACTCTTTATATATAACCATATATGTAATTATACGTATATAATTTTTGGTTGTGTGTAGAATGCTTTCCTTATGCTTTTTATTAGACATTTGTACATGGCTGGCCTACAGTGAGAATCTACTGGTTCATTATTTCAGATTCACAGTTAATTAAAAAGTAACCTGTGTTACTCTTTCTATTCCCCCATTTTTTCTTTACTCAGATCTTATAGGTACCAATTATTTTTCTTTAAAAATTTCTGAAGCTATTAAATTGAATTTCTTTTCTCTTTCTCCCATGACTATTACCTTCTATTTCATAATTTTTATTTCCTTTCCTTCACTGTAGAACTTTATCAAATTTGTATTTTATAAATAAGGCTATAACAATACAATATATGAATTACATTCTTTCCTGTTTCCATTAAATATTTTTATTTTTAATTTGTATTTTTTAGATTTCTCATAACCTATTTTTCTCAAAAACCTCATATTTTGTGTCAATCTCTTATTTTCTGGAAATATTTTGTTACTGTTCTTATTAAATTGGTGTTTTAAAGAACTAAACTATTGTTTCAAAATTTACAGATCTTTGTTATTTCACTTTCATAGATATTTTTTTCCTTTGAGTTTTTAGTATAGTATTGTGTTCTCTTAATTTTACAGCATTTTTTATACTGAGTGTTTATTTTTGTTGTTAATCATTCTTGTATGAAGAGAACTGTATTCTGCTATGATCTGTGTGAATCCAAAGGGTATTGAGACATCCCTTGTGGTACTTATTGTTCACAGAGTTTCTGGTTGAATCCTCTTACATATCTACATCTAGGAAACTGATCTGCACATAGCTTTCTTGGCAAAAACTGCAGGATTTAGCAACAATTAATCTAGCTTAAGTCTCTTATGCTTTAAGCCCACAGTGGATCTGTGACAATTTGAATAAATGATGGAAAAAATGTATAAACAATGAATTTTCTCCCATCGAAGACTCCATTTCAAACAAATCATCATTTCCTATGAAATCTGTCCCTCCTTGTGAAGTCTCAATGCCTGAGATATTGATCATATTACAGGCATCTTTCTATGTCTCCAAGGAAAAGGTGTCCTTATATTTGTAATCTTTTCCTTTATCCATGTCTTATGAGTGATTTCAAACATGTACAATTATATTAGCCAAAATATGAAACCATATCTCATGTTCTGTCAATGCATTAGGACCCCGTTCTTAGTGTCCAGTGATATTTTACGAGATCAGATAGTGAATTTGTAAACTCATTCTAGAAAAACTACCACAGACCTCATTGCTGAATATCACCACTGTCAACTTTGAAGTATTCAGCCTGGGAAGCTATACAGCAATGACACCAGTACCTTGCCCACCCTTCAAAGCACTTTTTCTAGGATGAGTTCAGGAACTTAATTGTCAGATCTGGGATGATGACAGCTCTAATGGCCATTGCAGAAAAAGAGCTCCAAAATTGCTTTGAAGGATTGACTAGGCACTGGCATCAGTGCATAGCTTCCCAAGGGGAGTACTTTGAAGGTGACTGTAGTGGTATTTAGCAATGAGATGTGTAGCAGTTTTTCTAGTATTACTTTGTGAACTTAATTGTTTGACCTTGTATACTTGCTAGGTCTTGATTAACTCTTTAGCCTAAAAAGACTAAGTCTGAAGGCTAAGACTTCATTTTATAATAAAATTCTAAGTTTAAATGTAAATGTTTCTCATATTTGATAGATAATACAAATAACCTACCATTTTACACTGGGCATTTGGCAACAGTATTGATATTCTTCTAATACAGTAAAATACATTTCAGTGAGACACAGCCTCTTTTATAGATTCTTAACTAGAATATAATTTAATGGGTGACTTTGTTTCTTCTTAGCACACCAATTATTCACCTAGCAGGATGAATAAAATAAGTGCATCTAAATAGATAAATGTGGTTTGTTCTTTTTTTTTTCGTTGCATACACTATCATTTTGATTTCTCAACCCCCTACCCCAAATTTTAACAGTTAATTAGCACATTATATTCCTTGTGAAGAAGAAAACAATCTTTAGAAAGACAGATGGATGTAGCTCAGGTCAGTAGAAATGTATGCTATTTCTTTTGAAGATCAAAGGTGATAGATTAAAAAATGTAAGTGATGCCAAGATAAGATTCTGTCTCTTTTTTTATAAAGTCAAAATGATGCAGTATAAAGTATAAATTTATAAAAACGTTCATCTAAATTTAGCTTTCACTCACTTAGCACGCTGTAATTATTATTATAACTACTATATGAACTTTTCTAAGTTCACATTGGTTGAAACACATAACACCAAAGTAAAATTATGTATTTAGAAATCATATATTTAAAACCATATTTATAATCCCTAATGGTTTTAGTGTTCTATTAATATTTAAAAATAAAGTGTATTGTAAAGAAAGAATAAAAAAGATATGAAGGTCAAAATTAGTTGCTTGGTAATATAAACTTATTGATACAGTGTGTCTTAAAATATACCTATGCCTGCGAGGTTCCTGCCAGTAACTTTTCTACACTTGAGGTAACTGCCCTGATTTGCATTGACATTCAATAGCTTCCCCCAGGCAAATACCTGCAGACAATCATCTGTTGAAGCCTGTCTATAGGCACAGAACAGCCTTGTACAGTAACTCTGTAAAAGCAATTATTTCCTTCACTGTCACAGGAAGGACGTTAGAGAACACAGAAGAATATTAGCTCTCATTATCTAATTCTCTTCATTTCAAAGACTGTTGGAAACTTACCACTGACTTTTAATATAATTTACAAGACAGATTTTTCAATACATTGCAAGACTCTAGGTTGAAACTCATATTCATTGGTATGTATGACTTTCTCAGGTCTAATAAACCAAATTCTAGTTATTAAGTACTCAGCATGCACTGAACATTTTACTTAGTCCAATGGGTCTATATTAAACAAATTTTTATATGGAAGGTTTAAGAGGAGCGACTTTGGAATCAAAAAGAACAATGGAATCTTGTAGATGGCTTTTGGCTCTATTCTTCTTTTTGTCAAATAATATCCTTCAGAATAAGATTCTTTATATATAAAGTGGAGATATGTTGTCCCTGTGGTTACAATGATTCCATTTTATCACCTAATTTAAGGTCTCAGCCCAGTTGCCCTGTAATCACATAAAGAGGATACAGTGAATCATTATTACCATTGTAGTATTAAAAATCTCTTAGTTATCAACTAAGAAGACACAGTTATGTGCTGTTACTTTTCTTCCTATCTAAGATATTCTTAAAATATTTTAAAGAACAAACCCAGAGACGTGTATCTTGAGACATATTTAATAAAATTTAAAATAGATTATAGATTTGGATGGAGATTAAGTATTTATGAATCTATTTTCATATGATTCTTTGTATAGACAATATTTTCAACACTAGTAAAGCATCCATAACAAACAGTGTTTAAAAGAAGAATTAATTGTATTTGTTAGTAGATAACTACTCAAATTTAAGTTTATGAGATTAGGCTTTCCTTTGTTTTGAGGAAATTAAAAGAAAAAATAAAAGTGTAATTTTCACTCATAATATAAACCAGAGAAGGAGTTAATGATGATATAGGAATTATAATTATTAAGAGTAAAAAAAATGTCAGAAAGGTTTCAGCAAAACATAGTTTACATTATCAATAATAACTTTAAAAGGCAAAAGTGTTATCTGTCAGCTAAGCAAGTTATTATTCTTGTGCAGTTTTTAAGAAAGGACTCAAAGAGAAGATATATTAGAAATTAACTGAAACACTAGATCAGGGCCTGCTTAACTCATAACAGAATAACATAGTACATGATGGTTATATGTTAATTTCTTTAAATTTTAAGTGTTTTTCCTCCCAAATTAAAACCTACATGCATATAAGTTTTTAGTCAGAATTATATTAAATTGCAGTTATTATTAGAAGTCTACAAAATAATTACTTTAACATGTATAAAAAATTTACTTTTCTAATACCCCTGTGAATAATGAAAGTAATGAGCCTAATCTACTGTAACATTTGAAAATTTCTACCTGTCAAAAGATTTCCATTAAGAGAAACGATTTTCACAGTATTTTAACCAGCCTTGAGGAGACATGACTTACACAACCATCTTTATTAGATGCATAAGTAAAATTTAATATCTTTAGAACATAATATAAAAAACTGAGACTTTAGGAGATGAAAAGTTAATATGTCTTCCTTTTCTATTACAGATTAATATAAAGGCACATACAATTAAGTTACATGGTTTGCATTTATTAGGTAAAGTTCAAGTTGCAGTTAAGCCCTTCACCCAGGAGGTGCGCCATTTACCCTTGCACTGTACCTGATAGGGGAGAGCTTACCACACCCACTTCCCTTCACCTTCTTGAACTTAAATTTCTTTTCTTTCATGTGAGTGTGCCATTGTTCATCTAGTACTTTCATTTTAATATTGAGTACATTAGAGGCACGCTTTTCCATTCTTGTGATACTTTACTTAGGAGAATGTTCTCCATATTCTTCCAGATGAATACAAAAGATGTGAAATCTCCATCTTTATGGCTGACTAGTCTTCAAGGGTATACGTATGCCACAATTTATCTATTCTTGGGTTGATGGGCACTTGGATTGATTCTACATCTTTACAATTATGAACTGAGCTACCCTAACGTTTGAGTGCAAATGTTCTTATAGTAAAATGATTTTTTTTCTTTTAGGTAGATGCCTAGTAATGGAATTAGGAGATCAAATGAAAAGTCTATTTTTAGCTCTCTGCGTATTCTCCATAATTCTTTCCAAAAAGGCCACGTTAGTTTGCAATTGCACCACCAGTGTAGTAGTGTTCCCTCCTCTCCATACTCATTCCAGCATCTGCAGCTTTGACACTTTGTGAAGTGGGCTGATCTTGCTGGTATTTGATGACATCTTAAGGAGGTTTTGATTTTAATTTATCTGATATTTAGGGACAATGAGCATTTTCTCATGTGTTTGTTGGCCATTTGCCTGTCTTCTTGGGAAAAGTCTGTTCATGTCTATTGCCAATAAGAGATAGGATTGCTTGCTCTTTTCCTGTTGATTTGTTTGAGTTCTCCATAGATTCCGATTATTAGGTCCTTATCAGACTCATAATGTGTAAATATCTTTAAAAAAAATTATTGTCTTTATTCTCAGTGTTAAAGTAAGGGAAAAATAAAATATGTGGGAGACCAACAAAGAGAGATCAAGATGTCAGCTTTACAACTGATAAACAGATTTGGAACTGTGCTTTAGACTTGTGGCTCCAATAGTGGTTTAATAATGGAAAAATTCTGTAGAAAACAATCATATCCATTATTTTATGTCATCTGCTAACAATCTTCAAATAGGTTAACTCCATCAAATCAAGAAATGTAAACCAATATAAAGCATGCCTAAATAAGTTATAGTATATCCCCCAAAAGGACGTATTTCCAAAATTCCATCTCTGTTGTTATCAAGAGACAGAACAGAAATAAATGAACCACTAAGAAATGGGTGCCCAGAGTCACAGTGAGCTGTGTGTAAGGGGTAACAGTAAGACGGCAAAATGAAAGATTAATCATGTCCATTTCAGAAACCATTATGATACCTTCCCAAAGGCATTTACGAATGTCTATGAATCCATGACTGTGGAGTACTTTCTGTTCTTTTCCTTTCTGAATGGAAGTGTTCCTTTAAATTCTTCTATTCTTGTTTCACCACTGATACTTGCCGTATGGAGATAGATACCTAATGAAGCCACATCTAATCTGATATAGAGACTATAGTGTGTCACCAGAGATTCCAGACTTTTGACCTGGATGTAGTGACTAGATAAAACTTGGATGTATCTCATGAAGAGGAAGTGAGTATTTTCTGCCAGGGTAATAAGGTTAAAACAATATTTTTGATATCAGAATTGTTATTAATATTGGACAGTGGATCATGGATGGAAGAGTGAATGTCGCTTCTGGCTTGGAGCAGTGAAAACACCTTGTTCCATACTTGGTCTTTCTCTCTTGAAGCAAAACTAGGAAACACATGTTGAGATCATGGTGGTACAAGATAAAAATAAACAGCATTCCTGAATTGCCACATACAAAAATCCATGCTAGAGAGTTTACCAGCTGGGTTCACAATTTCCTTGAATGGAAAGAACATCTATCAAGTTCAAAATCCCCAAATTTGGGAATTTAATTTTGGTTATTACTGTCATAATGTTTATCTATCTATAAATAAACTATTAATACCATAACTTAAATAAAATTAAATTTATTCAAATAAAAATATATAACACATTTGAAAACACCTATGAATTAAGTGATTTATCTTTCTTTGCAGAGTGAAAAATTGGAAGAGTTATTCTTCTATACAAATCATGATACATGAGGTAAATATCAGGGGGAAGGAAGTTTTGCCATAAAGAACCCTGAATAGAACAAGTATGACAAATTAACTGGTACATTAGCTTCACATACTCACAATATGTGTCAGATATATGTTAGATTATATATAATATTTATTACATATATATAAATTTTAAATTATTTGAGTAAAGTATGTTTAAATGTCTGAATGATCTATTAATTTTGGGTATAAAATAAATAGATATGTTTCTATAATTAGTTGGCTATATAATTTATCATCTAAACCATGACATTTTTGAATGTGAAACAGGACACAATTAATAATTATGTCAGAACAACAGATATAACTAGGACTCTTCTGGGCAAACTAGGACATAAGGTCACCCTAGCTAGAAGCTTTTATTTAATAATTTCTAAAGTGGAATTTTCCTCCTCTTAACTCTCACTTCCTGCTCCTGAAATACAAAAATAAAACAACAGCCACAAGAAAACAAATTCCTTTCTTACCTTAAAATACATTAGATGATAATACAGATGTTCATTCCATTCTTGGCATTCAGACTTAATTGCAAACACTTCCTCAATGGCTCACTGATTCATTTAGACATCCTAAGAGCAGGTATATTATAATGGAAAACTGTCACCTAAGGTGAAGGGGGATTATCAAGGGGATGTGAGGATTTCTATAAAGTAAGAGAAAGGGTAACATGTAATAACTCTATGCACCTAAAACGTAACTTCACTTTAGTCTTGCAAAGAGCCAGTCTTGTCTGAATATGGAGTTTCTGAAGCTGAATTATCATTAACCTTGAAAGGAATTTCATGGTGCATGTTTTATTGTTCTCATTTTATTTCTAATTTCAAAGTAGGATCTTCTACTAAGCAACTTTTCTTTCCCCTTCAATAATTACCTGAAATCCAAACTTCTCCATGAAGTTTTCTGTGATTAAGTCATCTAAAAAAATTAAATGGTCTTGAGCAATAATCAGTCAGAGCAGTTATCCATTTTAGATGAGTCATCTGAATAATAAATGTTAAAAAAAATCCTCTTCAGTAGCAGTTTTAGCTTGAATTTTTTCTATAATTGCCTTAATCCCTCAGCACAATTACTAAATGTCCACACACTTCTTTCACAGTTTTACTACTCAAATCACTTGCTCTTGCTCATCAGCTTTGCAAATTAATATTATGTTAAATGCACTAGGGTGGCTAACTTGAATGGAATGCTAAAGTAAATTTTTGTAAATGGCTAATAAATGTGCCTTAAATGTCACTTAGTAAGTTTAAAATTTTTATTATAGGGTAAGGTTCCATTTCTTTCTAAATTGCATTCTTTCCATGACATTGAAATTCATTAATACCAACAGCAGCAGCATTAATAATGATAATAATAACTACCCATTCATTTAGCTCCAAATATGAGCCAGGTACTTGATGTGTACAAAATATTTTATGCTTGATAAGTACAAAATATTTTATGTATATGACTTTATATTCAACTCCCAAAATAAGGCTGTAACCTATTTTTATTCTTACTTTAAACTTCAGACCTTATATATATAAATACAGCATCTTTAGGATAACTATACTTTTAAATATTTTCTTTCACAATACCTACTTTATTTAAACCATTAAATCTATTGATGCAGATAACATATCTACCTCTATTCTGCTTGCTTTGTACCACCTCTACCTCATTAAAATTAATCAAGGTATTAAACTTCAGAAAACTATGAAAAATAAATAAAACAAAATACGGTTCTTTGTTTTGTATGAAACCAGAAAAAAACAAACAACAACAACAACAACAAAAAAAAAAACCAAAGCTATTCCTAGTAATAAAAACAAAGCGAGGGGCATCATTCTACTAAATTTCTAGTTATATTATAAGTCCATAGTGATCAAAACAGCATAGTATTGTCACAAAAATAGAGACACAGACATATGGAATCTAATAGAAAACAAAGTGATGAGCCAGTCTCTGCTTGATATCTGATTTTTGATAAACCAAACAAAAGCATACAGTGGAGAAAAGAATCCCTATTCAATAAATGGTGCTAGGAGAGCTGGATAACTACATGTAAAAGCCTGAAATTGGACCCGCACTTTTCACCAAAACTGACTCAAGAAATATGAAATATTTAAATCTAAGACATTAAATGATAAAAATCCTAGAAGAAAGTGTGGAAAAAACTCTTGATAATGTTGGCCTGGGAAAAGATAAAGAAGACTTCAGTGGCAATTGTAACAACAATAATAAACAAATGGGACTTAATTAAACTGACAAGCTTCTGTACATCTAAGCACACAATTAAAGCAAATAGACAACCTTCAGAATGGGAAAAGATATTTGCATGTTATGAATCTGACAATGGCCTAATAACTAAATCTACAGAGAACTCAAATCCCATCTATCATTGAGCAAGAGACATAAATGGAACCTTCTTGAGGAAGACAAATGAATGGCTAAAAAACATGAAAAAATGCTCATCCTCCTTAATCATCAGAGAAATGTGTTTTGCAACAACTCTGAGATATCACCTAACCACAGTGGGAATGGCCCACATCACAAAGTGCCAAAGTTGCAGATGCTAGTGCGGATATGGAGAGAGGGGAACACTTTAACACTTTTGGTGGGACTGCAAACTAATGCACCCTCTTTGGAAAGAAGTATAAAGGAGTAGAAGAAGTTTTTAAAGTCCTTTAAGAACTCAAATTAGACTTCCCATTTGAGCCTGCAATCCCATTACTAGGCATCTACCCAGAAGAAAAAAAAAAGTCATTTTATCATAAGAACATTTGCACTAGATTGTTTATCACAGCTCAATTTACAATCACCAAGATGTGGAAACAACCTAAATGTCCCCTAACCTAGGAGTGGATTAACAAGCTGTGGTATATGTACACCATGGTATATTATTCAGCCATTAAAAAGATGGAATCTTTATGTGTTTTGTATTAACCTGGATGGAGTTAAAACACATTCCTTTTAGTAAAGTAAAGAATGGAAAAACAGGTATCCAGTATGCTCAGTACTAATATGAAGCTAGCAAACATATAATGCACACCCACATAAGAGAAAAAATCCATTTCAATTTGGGGGGAAAAGAGAGGGAGCTGAGTGGAGAGGAGGGAGATGGGTGTGCTCCCACTTAAAGTGCAAGATGTAAGGTTGCAGGTGTTCTGGGCCAAGAACACTAAGTCCATTAGAGAGATTTAGGGTCAGAGACTAAAATGGAGGTTAGTAAATACTTTGGTAAAATCTATGGAATGTATTTGTGTTTCTTTGGTAGAAAAGGTATGGGGACAGAAGGCATGTTATTTATAGGTGATAGAATAAGACCTCAGTGGTTGAATATTGTGAGATTCAAATATTGAATCCCAACTATATTTAAAATATAATAAATATTTAGTACACTGGTGCTTCATTAATATTAAGTACATTTTGGTCCTTTCATCCTTTTCTATCTATGTCTGACACACACCTAGTCCACTTATTAACCACTTACATTATAAGTAACACATCCTATGAATTCTGCCTATGTCTAACCAACTGTTTAATTACTGGTTACTTATCTATAATGAAGATGCTTTGAATAGTTGTTTTATGTTTTATGAACTATGAATTTATTCATCTATGAGAATTGGATATTCTAAAAAGCAAATTCACATTGCAGATATAAAGAAAAAATGTTTGCCAGGATAGTATGAATATTTTTCTAAATGTTTAAAAGCAAACCTCTTGTTTTTTGCTTGCTTATTTCCTTCAAGCATGGGATGCTGATATAAGAACCCATATGACTGTGGGCCCTGTAAGAGCCATTGTACTTCTACTACTTCTATGCTGATAAAATGACAACAAATTGTTGCAAATTGGGGAAAAAATGGCCATGTTCTTGACATTTTACAGCCATTGCATGAAACCTATAATTGCTTACTATAGACATATATTATAAATTTATTATAATGCATTAAATTTTCAGAAATATCCAACTCCTTCTGTCCAAACCAAGATATTTTTAATGTTTTATATATATATATATAAACTACATACATATATATGTAGTCATAGTCTCACTTTGTCCTCCTTGGTAGATTGATGTGGCATCATAGCTCACAGCAACCTGTAACTGTTGGGCTCAAGCAATTCTCTTGCCTCAGCTTCCCAAATACCTGGGATTACAGGTGCCTCCCATAATGCCCTGCTAGTTTTTAGAGATTGGGTCTTGTTCTTGTTTAGAAAGGTTTCAAACTCTTGAGGTCAAATAATCCACCTGTCTTGGGCTCCCAGAGTGCTAGGATCATAGGTATGAGCCACTGTACCTGGTCTTAATTTAATATTTTAATTAAATAGGTAACAAGAATGATAGAATTGTATTTACTTTCCATTCAATTCTGAATTCCCAAGAAGTTGAATATTAATGGCCAATATATGACAGTCTTTCTTTTGCTCTGGAGTGTTTAAATAACATTCTTCAGTAATTTCTCAGAGTACAAAAAGTTAACTATTACCTTCCTTTAAAAGAGTTTTAAATTTATAATTATATTGAGTACATAATAGTTGTATATGTTTATGGGGTACAGGATGGTTTTTTGATAATGGCACACTATGTGCAACAATCAAATAAGGATATTTGGAGTATCGATCTCCTAAAGCATTTATTATTTCCAAACAAGTTTTAAGCACAGTCAGAAGAAATGACTGTTTTGTTCTTTTAAATATAGTATATATGTGTGTGTGTTATGTGTATAAATATACATGTGTGTGTTCATATATCCTCATGGTAATTTAAGACTATTCCTATTATTATATTTTCTAATACAGTGTGAATAATATTATATGCATATTACTTTAAACATACATAAAATGATAAACATTTTTATCATATCATACTTTTATCTCTAAGAAAATACATAACAGAGTATGTGTTATATTACTTGGAGATATTTATATATATGAATATGTATGTGTACACATATGTAACACACATATATGCAGGCAGAGTGGGGATCTATGACCTCATTCTTGACAAGGGAAAACATCCCCAGGAAAGGGGGGAAATAAAAAAGTAAACTGAACCAAGAGGAACAAAAAAGGTCATCTAATTTATCTTTAAACCTACTGCTGCTAAATTTCTTATCTGAGAAAGTTTGCTGCTTTTTCTAGAAGCCTGGCCTGTAGGAGATAGAGCTTGCAATCACCTGTGATGGGTCAGTAAACACTCTGAAAAAATAATGGCAACAGAGGATGCTATGTGCAAGGCCTACCAAGAAACATTAACTAGGCCATCTCCTGCCCAGTCTCCAGCCAATTTTTCTATTCTTTTTTATAAGTAAAACTAAAAACTCTGGACATTATATATAAAAGAAACAAAAGAAAACTCTGAAAGGTAAAGACAAGAAGGTAGTCTAGTCAGGGACCTTGGTATTTATGAAACATACCAATGGTGAGTTTCAGGGGTTTTCATTTTACCGCATATATGTGGCCTGGATGTTGGGCAAGTTGGCAGTGCAAAAAACTCCAATAAAGGAAAACAAACAAAAGCCTATTCTATTCAAATTATATTATCTCTAGCTAAGAAAACTGGAAGGAAGCAGCTTTAAATAATAGAAATCTTTTGGACAATTGCTCTGCTACAACTAACACCACAGGGGCAACAATAAATCTCTTGCTTCACCTTCACCCACACTGGTAGACGTCTAATTGGAAGCTTAGGATTTTACTCTAGAAAGGCTGTAGCAGGAACTCCAACACATCTGCCATGATAATATCAAAGTCTGAATCTGAATGGAGTTCAGGAAAAGTTCATCCCCTCCAGATTGTAATAAGCCCCCTCCTCACTGCACAAGATATGAACAAAGATGATGTGGGAAAGTCATACTTCCATTGCTGCCACCAGCAAGGAGGTATCCCTTCCCATGCGTACTGGTATGGGCCAGAGGAGGCCAATTACACAGCTTGACATTCAGCAGTAAATAGGACATGTCCATCCCATGTGTCCCATGATGACTGTTGGTCCACATGGAGAGCACTAATGGGGCCCTCTTACCTCTTATCCTTCAGAGCACAGCAGGTATCAGGAGAAGACTAGTGCAGAAGCAGAATTCTTTCCCTGCCCAGAAGTTATTAGGATGCCTACCTCCAATGTCAACAAAGGCCAACTGCTGAAGCTGGAATTCTACCCTCACTTCACATTAAGGAGGCGGTGTCACAAGAAGCTAGTTAAAATAAAATGTTTCAAGAGCCTGAATATCACTATAATGTGAATGTACTTAATCCCAGTGAATTCTACTCTTAAAAACAGTTAAAATGATAAATATTCTTTTATATGTATTTTTCACAATTATAGAAAAACAGATGATCAAAAATATATCTGAAGCAAACTAACAACATGTTAATGTGTTAATTCTCAGTGGTAGGTACAACGTTATTATTTTATTCTCCATATGTTCCTGCATAGTAACAAATGTATTTTATTTTTAAGTCTCATAACATCATATCCAAAATGTCCATGTTTCAATTAACAACAACTTATTATACCAAAAAAATAAAATCAATAAGTCTTGGATGGAGAAAGATGGCCAACTAGAGATATTGCTTGATGGGTTGTTCCAGAGGGAAGGTAGGATATAAGATAAAAGAGATAGAATAATAGATGCATCTCAGTGTGGATCAAAGAGGGAGGCACCAGGGCCTGATAGGGCCCTCATGGAAGAAAATTGCTAAGCAGAAAAAAGGAAAACAAGATACTGGCAAGTAAAAAAGAAAACAAAGAGATATTGGCAAGGATCAAACAGAGAAGCTTAAAGCATGGTGAAAGAGTTAGGGGGGATTCTGCTCTCTCTTCCACACACCTTTGGTCTCTAGTGAGCCACCAAAGTTATTGGAGTTTTTTCTACTCCCATGAACCCAGGCAACTACAAATAAGGAATAGTGTGGAGAACACACATGATCCTGGAGCTTGGAGATTCCATGTGGGGATTCTCATCCTAGAAAAGTGAGAAGAGAGAGTAGAGAGCCAACTTTCCTTCCATTCAGATGCTAATTCCCCTACTCGACCCCTATCTACTACAACTAGAAAAACAGACGGAGCTTAGAATTTGTTGAGAGGCCTCTTCTCCCAAGCAAGCATGTACTACAGGCTGAAGATTTTTATGGAGAGTGGGATTCATGTCTTCTCCCTTAGGAACTTGCAGTGGTCCCAGGGTACCTGCTTTAGTATCAGTCTGATCTCTGGATTCTAGTGGGTTGCTGGGAGACACAGGGAAGTGATCTGGGTGCTGGACACAGGTGGTGAGGAAGACCACATGGACAAAACTGATGGGAGACTACTGTGGGGTTCAGAGTCATAGTGATCTGGAACAGTACACATTCCTCTCCACCCCTCAAAACACAACCCTGTTGGATCTGGGTGGGTCTTCCAGTGAGGAGGAACATGGAACATCAGGCACTTGGGCTAGCTAGAACTACCTCCCCCCATTCCAACCAATAGATTCAGGAGAACAGTTTGAGCTGAGAATTTGGTGTGCAGCTGCTCCTCATGAGAAGCTTCATGATACCAGTTGAGGTTTCCACAGAGATGGGGACACACACCTTTCCCCTTGGGGACCTGCAGTTGACCTTGGGTGCCCATTTTGGAATCTCCCTACATGTTGGCATTTGAGGAATTACGTGCCAGTAGGTCACACACATAGCCTGGGGAAGGTTTGAGATCTGGACTTGGGTAGCAAAGGAACCCACATGAGCAGAACTGGTGGTAGAATACTGTGGGCACAATAGAGGAAGAAATCTTGGAGTGTGACCACCTCATCCTACAAACCTACTCCTGCTGGGTGAAATCCTCTTGCTGAGAACATCTTGGCCTGGTGCCAAAGCAATCGAGCATTTAGGCATCTCCCCCAAAATAGCCCACCCAGTTGGGATGGCCCACCCTGACTTTCCTCCAAACTTCTCCTCATAGCAGCCAGGAAAGTAACCTCTGAACACCATGCAGGCTTTGCAAGGCCTTCCATGTTCACGCAACTTTACTGACAGATAAGCCTTGCTCCTCCTTCCACCTCTGACATGGTAGAGATCAAGCAACCCCCCAGTAGATACAGGCTCCCCCATAAGTGCAAAAGAACATAAATGCAGTTGGCTTTTTTTTATGTGAATAGCATAGATGAGAAGGAGAAGAATTCTTGTTCACCATTTAACATCAAACAACTCAATTGAACAGAGCACGGCTGATTTATACTCACAAGTACCATTCACTATCTCGGAGATTAAGGTGAGGGACCCAATACAATTCACACTACTGGGAAGAGGTGAAGACAGAACATAAAGGAACCCAACAGGGTCATCAAATCTGTTTGAACATCCCCCAGGCAACTTGAGATCAGAATACTTCTCCCCAGCATGGTTAGGAATTAATCTTTAGGGACCTGCAGATAGGCCTACAGTCTAGACCCACTACCCCCAAGACTCAATGGTATTAATCAGAGACATGGAAAGGAGATTTGTGGACTAATCCTGGGAAGCAGAAAACCCCACATGGACAGGAGAGAGTGGTCCTAGCCATAGTACCTTCAGAGAGCACCCCTCCCCACACAGGAAGGCTGCATTCTCAGCCCAGGGCAGGGTCCTGGGAAGTAGAGCCCCCAGCCTATAGCACAATTATGGAGGAGTTCAGTGAGTTAGAGTTTCTGCCTGCTGGAAGCTATCAGAGTGAAACGTCCTGACAGCCAGAATATGATTCTCATATGGTCCAACCCCACCGTCCGACTTTCTGACTGGTGGAGCTACTTTAGCTCCTCCCTGGCAGCAATTCCTAGAAGCTGGGAGCAGACCATTGACCCCTTCCAAAATAGCTTCCTTGCAGGTTTCTGTGGAGCTTGAGGGTAAGATCATTGAATCCAGGCCTCAATCCCCAGACTCAGTCACTCACCCCTCTCTGCTGTAGCATAGAGTAAGGACTCACCTGAAAGTTCCAGAGCCCCATTGCCACCTAACGGATTTGAGAACTTCTGCTGAGGGACAAGAACCAGTCTGGAGCCTAAAACCAACACTCTAGCATGTTCTTTTAGGCAACTACCTACTGAGAGAGAGGTCAATTAGCATGGCCTTTTGCAGCATTTACTGACTCAGTCTTATAGGGTGTGGTTTATTCTCACCATCAGGTACCACCTACTGTCTCAGAGATTAAACTGGGTGTACCAGTATAATTCACACCATTAAGAAGACAACATGACTAAGGAAAGAGAAAATATTTTAAAGACTCCACTATCCCTCAACAAAAAGAGATAGAGAATTGCCCACTCATGTAGCTCACCACTGAGATGGCCTAAAAACAGCTAGTAATTTAGAAAAACACCATACTAATGATATCAATATCAAAAGCATTGCTCCAGAACACAGATCAAAATCAAAGCATCCATAAGCAAAGCCAAAGATTCTTACCCAAACAAATGCTACAAATATGCTCTTGCAAATGAGATGGCCTCACCACTGAGATGGCCTAAAAACATCTAGTAGTTTAGAAAAACACTATACTAATGATATCAATAACAAAAGCATCGCTCCAGAACATAGATCAAAATCAAAGCATCCATAAGCAAAGCCAAAGGTTCTTACCCAACAAATGCTACAAATATGCTCTTGCAAATGAGAGGGGAATCCTCCATCTTTTTAATGGCTGAATAGTATTTCATGGTATACATATACCACAGCTTGTTAATTTATTCCTGGGTTGGTGGGCATTGAGGCTGTTTCCACATTTTTTGGTGAGTGTAAATTAAGCTGTGATAAACAGTCTAGTGAAAAGTATCCTTATGGGAAAAGGATTTCTTTTCTTCTGGGTAGATGCCCAATAATGGGATTGCAAGATCAAATGGTAGGTCCACTAGTTTGCCATCCCACCAGCAATGTAAAAGTGTTCCTTTCTCTCCACATCCACGCCAGCATCTGCAGCTTTAGATTTTGTGATGTGGGTCATTCTCACTGGGGTTAGATGATATCTTAGGATGGTTTTGATTCACATTTCTCTAATAATTAGGGACAATGAACATTTTCCATTTGTTTGTTAGCCATTCATCTGTCTTCTTTAGAGAATTTTCTATTCATCTCTCTTGCCCATTTATATATGGGTTTATTGGCTGTTTTCATTTTGATTAATTTGAGTTCTCTGTAGATCTTTGTTATCAAGATTTTGTGTGATTCAAGATATGTCAATATCCTTTCCCATTGTATAGGTTGTCTATTTCCTTTGGTTGTTGTTTCCTTAGCTGTACAGAAGCTTTTCAGTTTAATTAAGTTCCATTTGTTTATTTTTGTTATCGTTGCAATTGCCACAAAAGTCTTCTTCATAAAGTCTTTCCCTAAGCAGATATATTTACCTTTTGTATTAACCTGGATGGGAGTGGAACACATTATTCTTAGTAAAGTATCACAAGAATGAAGAAACAAAAATCCTATATACTCAATTCTAATATGAGGACAATTAATGACCTAGTACATAATGGGGGATGGGGGAAGAGGAGGGCGTAGAGAGGGAAGAAGGGAGAGGGTTGGAGGGTAACAATGTGTGACACATCTTTTGGGTGTGAGACAAAGTTATAAATGGGACTTTACCTAACAAATGCAATCAGTGTAACTTGGCTCTTTATACCCTCAAAGAATCTCAAACAATAAAAATTAAACAAACAAACAAACAAACCAACAAATGAGAGAAGGAAATTCCCAAACAAATAAAAAAAAAACTAAAAATAAAAATAAGAAGCAACAAATCCACCATATAAAAAGAAATCAGCAAAAAAACTCCAGAACTATGAAAAAAAAATGTGAAAGGACACCCCCAAAAGGAATACCTGTTCTCTAGAAATAGATACCAATCGAATTTAAAATACTGAAATGACAGGTAAGCATTGCAAATATGAATTGTAAAGAAACTGAATCAAATTTAAGAAAAATAATAGACTAGGCCAGACAAAAGAAAGAATCTCAGAGCTTAAAGACAACTCTTTCAAATTAAATAAGTCAATCAAAGTGAAGAACTGAGAATAAAGAGTAAAGAGCAGAGTCTATAAGAAATAACAAGATTCTGGCCCCGAGCCCGTAGCACACTGGTTATGGCACTAGCCATGTACACTGATAGTAGCAGATTTGAACCCAGCCCAGGCCAGCTAAACAACAACAACTGCAATAAAAAATAGCTGGGCATTGTTGCAGGCACCTGTAGTCTCAGCTACTTGGGAGGCTGAGGCAAGAGAATCGCTTAAGCCCAAGAGTTTGAGGTTGCTGTGTACTGTGACACCATGGCACTCTACCCAGGGTAACAGCTTATGACTCTGTTTCAAAAAAAGAAAGAAAGAACAGGATCTGTAAAATGACCAAAAATAAGAATTATAGTTATCTTTGAGGGTGAAGAAGAAAATACACAAGGGTTGGAAAACAAAGAACTCAAGCAATCAGCAAGAAAAAAATCAAACACTATTAGGAAACAAGCAAAGGGCATGAACAGAAGCTCTTCAAATGCAGGTAGACTATTGGCTAACAAATATTTGAAAAAATGCTCAATGTCATTAATCATGGGGAAAATGCAATAAGCACTACAATGCAATATAACCTTACCCCAATAACTTTTTGACTTTCTATCAAAAGAAACATTTTTTTGACTTCTGTCCAAAAGTCTAAAAAACTAGATGCTTGTATGGATGTACAGAAAATGTAATGGTTACACACTGTTGGTGGGAATACAAATTAGTACAATCTCTATGGAAAATAATATGGAGATTCATCAAAGAACTAAAAGTACACCTACCATTTGATCTAAAAATTCCACCATTGTATGTCTACAGAAGGGAAAATAAGTCATTTTTATGAAAAGGACACTTGCACTATCAAATGTTTACTGAATCGCAATTCACATTTGCAAAGACGTAGAACCAACTCAAATGCTTATCAATTCATGAGTGGATTAGCAAAAGTGTTATATGTATACCATGGAATAATACCGAGCCGTAGAGAAGGATGACTTAATTCATTTTGCAATGATTTGTACAGAACTGGAGACCACTATCGTAAGCAAATTATCTAAAGAATAGAAAACCAAAACCACATGTCCTCACTATTCAATTGAAGCTGATGAGCACACATCTGCACAGAAAGAAGTAAAATAGAATGAAAATTAAGCAAGCAGCATGTGGAGGAAGAGGGGCTGGACCTCCTAACATGTACAATGAACACTATGTGTGTGATGATAACACTTACGTCCCTGACTTAAGTATTACAAAAGCAATCCACGTCACTAAAACCTTTGTACCTCTGTACTATTCTGAAATTAAAAAAGTTCTATGAATGAAATAGAGTTTTGAGATAGAGAGAAAAATACAAATCTCCCTATCAGTTGTTTTTGGACTTTCTCTGGAGAAGAAAAGTACTTATCATTGGCCACTTGTTAACACAGAATTCAATGAAATAAAGTCTTTTAGGATTAATAATTTTAAAATGAATTCAGTGAATAAAACTTACCCTATTTTAATCTGAATTATATTTAAAAACATATATAGCATTAATCATGAGATGATAATGGAACACTACTCATTTCACTCAGAGTTAATTAACCCTAAAGCTATGATATTAACAATTCTTGAGAATTAAAGGTTTATGAATTAAATTTATTTGTGGTTATATTGTAAAAATATTTCTTCTGCTACACACTATTTTAAACTATCCTTTTTAAATAAAAAAGTATTTATCACTCTACATATATTTCTATACTAATTTGAAGCTAAAGTAGCAAAATAATAATGAATCTGATGTCCACAGGTCAAAAAAATTAAAGAAAATTAACTCATCAAAAATAATAACACAATGATATGAGAAATGTCTCATAATATTTTATAGTAAACATCATAAAATTATTTAATAAGCAATTAATGTTTGAAATCAATGAAAAAATCAAAAGTTTCAACACTGGAAATATAAAGAAAAATTTAACGTAAATTTTGGAACTGATAAACAGTATTATTGAAGTGCAAAACTTCATAGTTGGACTCAAGAACAGAAAGATGAGGGAAGAAGAGACAAAAAGTAAACATGAAGATAGAACAATAGAAATTACTCAATTTGAACTATAGCAGGTAAAAAAAAGATGGCGCCCCAGGGATCTCTGAAACCATAGCAAACAATCAGACATGCATATCCTTATTATTCCTGAAGAAGAGGAGTAGAATAACAGTCCTGAAAAAGTATTTCAAAGTACAATAGCTAAAAATTTTCCAATTTTGGCAAATGTAATATATTTATAGATTTCTAAATTTTAGCAAAGGATATGCAGGATAAATCCAATGAATACACACCAAGACATGATAGTCATACTCCTAAAGACTAACTTAAAAAAATTGTAATCTGAAAAAAAAGAAACAATACTTGCATATGGATTCTGACAATGAAGTTCAAAAACTCATCCTAGAAAAAGTGCTACCTATCTTATTGCTGAATAACACTATGGTTACCTTTGAACCTGGGGAAACTAGGCACCAGTATACCAGTATAGTCTACCCTTCAAAGACATTTCAGAACTCTTGTTTTCTGGAATGTCCATCAACAGCTTTCTTTATTTGACTTTCACTTAATTTAATATCTTCCAGTTCTCTCCATGTTGTTGCAAATGACAAGATTTCATTCTTTTCTATGGCTGAATAACATTCCACTGGGTATACGTTAATATGTTCTTAATTTAATCCTTTCAGTACCCAGTAAAATGTCATTCTCACTGTACATCAAGATCTCAAAACCATAGAAGAGCCATTATTTTAATTATAGTATTTGTCTATCTTAATCTCCTTAATACTTGGGTCATATTTTGATTCAATTACACGTAAAATAGACTGAGTTCTCATCCAAGCAAAAAGTGAGACCCAATATTGTTCTCTACCCCCCCCCATTTACTTTCATCCTCCAAAAATAGTTTCACATAGTTAGAAATAAGAAATTATTATCTTTTTCTGGGTTGGTATAAGTTCTAGATGTTTTTTATTTTTGCCTATTTCTTTTTCTTTCTTTCTTTCTTTTTTTTTTTTTTTTTATAGAACCTCAAACTGTCCCCCTGGGTAGAGTGCTGTGGCATCACAGTTCACAGTAACCTCCAACTCCTGGGCTCAAGCGAGTCTCCTGTCTTCACCTCCCAAGTAGCTGGGACCACATGCACCCACCACAATGCCTGGCTATTTTTTTTTTTTTTTTTTGGTTGCAGCTGTCATTGTTGTTTGGCGGGCCTGGGCTGGATTCGAACCCATCACCTTAGGTGTATGTGGCTGGCACCTTAGCCACTTGAGCCACAGGTGCTAAACCTATTTATTTTTCTGTTATCTGGATCCTTGCTGTAACTCCCAGCACCATTGTAGATTACTGTTTTCTCTCCTAATACTAATTGCATAGATTTCTTAGACCACCAAGTTTTTTTGACAGTTTCCAAAGTGCCACTAAAATAAGGATTTGGGGAAACCATATTTACAGAAAATTTGGGGTAATGGAAAATTTATCATAATTAAGAGAATTCTAATCCATACGTCAGCTCTTGTGACAAACCCCAAATCACAGTGGTTTTGCATCAACCATAGTTTTCTTCATAATTATGACTGGAAGAGTCTTCTGGGTGACTCTCTACCTCTAAGTAATTCTGAGTAATCCATTTACATCACTGTCCCTTTGCCTCCTCTGGCACTCTTAACATCACCCATCATATCATTCAAGGAATTCTCTGAATTCAGTTGCCCCCAAATCAAAGCCAGCATGGAGCATGATACAAAATATTTTATAGCCAGTGCCAAATTGGGTATTTTTAACTTCCAACCATACTCCAAAATCAGTGACATGTCCTATTTTAAAGTCCCATGAAGGACAGACAATGTAGCTTTCATGTGTGCTTAGGAAGGAAAAACAACAATAATAACAAAACAGAAGCAAAGGAAAACAAACAAAACAAAACAAAACAAAAAACCCCAAGATTATTAAGCCTCTAGCTAGTTTGTGTTACTGAGAGCAATTATGGAAAATATAAGAAACAAGATACAATTGAATATCATTTATTAGTTTGCAATCCAACCAGCAGTGTAAAACTGTTCCCAGCATCTGCAGTTTTGAGATTTTGTGACATGGGCCCTTCTCACTGGGCTAAGATGATATATCAGGGTGGTTTTGATTTGCATTTCTCTAATAATTAGGGACAATGAGCACTTTTTCATATGTTTGTTAGCAATTCATCTGTCTTCTTTAGAGAAAGTTCTATTCATCTCTTTTGCTCATTTATATAAGGGTTTGTTGGCTATTTTCATGTTGATTAATTTGAGTTCTCTATAGATCCTAGTTGTCAAGCTTTTGTGTGATTCAAAATATGCAAATATCCTTTCTCATTGTGTAGGTTGTTTATTTGCTTTGGCTTTTTGGAAGGAAGTATCCAAACAGAATGCTCAATGAACTCAAACTAGACCCCCCATTTGATCCCATTACTGGGCATCTACCCAGAAGGAAAAAAATCCTTTTATCATAAGGACCCTTGCACTAGACTGTTTATTACAGCTCAATTTAGAATGGCCAAAATGTGGAAACAGCCTACTCACCAACGAAGGAATGGATTAACAAGCTGTGGTATATTTATACCATGGAATACTATTCAGTCATCCAAAAAGATGGAGACTTTACAGCTTTGTGTTAACCTAGGTGGAAGTGGAATACATTATTCTTAGTAAAGCATCACAAGAATGGAGAAGCAAGAATTCTATGTACTCAATTCTGATATGAGGATAATTAACGACCTAGTACATGGTGGGGGGTAGGGAAAGGGGAGAGCAGAAAGAGGGAAGAAGGGAGTAGGGTGCGGGGTCAGGACGTGTGACACACTTTTGGGGGGTGGGACATAATTATAAGAGGGACTTTACCTAATGAATGCAATCAGTGCAATCTGGTTCTTTGTATACTCAATGAATCCCCAACAATTAAAAAGAATTGAATATTATTTAACACTGTTCTGTGTATTATGTCTCTCTGTGCAATGGAGAGTTTCACCAGCTAAGTTTTTCCTGGGTTCTGGTATCCCATCATGTTTCTAGTACCTTTCTCGTTTAGTTCTTTTCATGCCTTCTTCAATACCAGCATCTACTTCCGAAATTTGTGTAACTATATGATGCAAAGTAATTTAACTCTTATATTTCCTTAAACTTCTCCCATCTACACTCTGTTCTTCCAACCATGCCTTTGTTAATTAGACAGACACATTACTATTTTTCAAAAGTAAAGGAAATATTCTTGCTAGGAGGGAATTTTCTGTTCTTATAAACCATCCAGTGCCAAATGCGGATAGCTTTCAAAAGAAAGTTTTCTCCTCGTCGTAGAATCTTTCGAAAATCCTGCACCTCCTCTTCACATAGCAAAAGCACCTATCAGCATTACGGGGTTGTCTGATAAATGAGAGATGTTGAGGGAGAAAAAAACTCTTTGCAATTGTTTCCCTTATTCAGGGAAGCTGTGTACATTAGGAGGTAATATAGGCAAATGCTCTGACACAAACCAGGTGCTTGATAGATCTTTTGATATCTTTTTTCTCTTTTTTCTTCCCTTCCTCTTCCTTTCACTTCAAGCCTTGCATCCTGGTTCTGACTATCCCAACCTGCACTACTTGGGTGAACTTTTTCAACCCAGCACTTATTACCTTCTCTGGCACCTCTCATGAGGTCTGTGTATGAAGGGTCTGAGTTTCTAAGAACCTAAAAATAGTGGCTAAATATTAAAAATGTTATTTCCAGAAATCTGCTTCATTTGAGGATGAAGTGACTATTTTAAAAAATCTATTCTGTATAATTATTTCTTAAACACATTTGCTTCTCTGACTTACTTTGTCATGAATGTTGTTCCTAAAGTGGTGGCAGGCACTAGAGATATACTCCCAGTGTGGCTTATTAGGTAATTAAATTGCGTCCTTACATTAATGTAACACACAATGGTTCAGACAGGTGAGCAGCCTAATTGCTTTTTATCACTGCTCTATGCTGGTCCAGAAACAAAGGGCTGAATATGCAATTTAATATTTTTTCCTTCTGTTAATTGTATTTTAAAATAATTTCTTCAAATAAAGAACTCAATTTTCTCTTGTATTTAAAATAATTTCTTCAAATAAAGAACTCAATATCCGGTACAGTCCCAGGAATTTACATAATATGGGCTAGAAATATCACTAACATCTCTCTTTCTTAATCAATTCCACATTTGTTTAATAAATGTTTGTGGAAAAGAAAAATACTTCTAAATTACACTAGACAGAACATTGGTACAGACCTGAGAGTGTTTAATATCTAAGTCTACTAAATTGTGTTATAACTAGTTGGAAAGCAACCCTCTCCTCCCTCCCCTTTATGAAGAGATTAGCTGTAGGATGCCCACTAGCTTTACAATGTTTCAATGTGACATAAAACTTTTCTTTTTTCTTAGCTTCACAAAAAATCCCCCTTTTCCTTGAGAGACAATCTCTAGCACATGCTAAGACTGATACTCAACACCAGATTTCTAGACACAAAAACATTCAAAAATGTGCAAGTATACCAGGAAAGAAGAATCCTTCCAGCATAGAAAACAGGAGGAAAAAATTACTATGACAAAGGACCCCACAGCTAAAGTACGTGCCGCAGTTTGGCTCGTATAGAGAAATCGCTGAAAAGGTGGTGGGGGGAGGGCAAAAAATGTTATTACTTTGATTTACCCTCAAAAGAAGAACCTAGGATGTATTTCCCTTGTATATCACTCACTTGTGTCAGGTAATATAGCCACAGAGGTATCTGCATATAGGCAAAAGGACAGGGCTTGGAATTTGGGTAGGAGAGATGGGGCAATGCCCTAGGCACCTGGCTAAATCCTGGGAGGAATGCGGTGCCCCCAGCCACCAGATTTGCTTCATTCCGCCCACCATCTTCCCTATCCTTTACCACTGCTCAAGATCGACAGCCGTAGCGCCTCCTGCCACACCTTCCCACACTAGCAGCCAGGGCAAAGGATATTAAAGACAGTCTACCCGAAATCTCACGGAGGAAATTGAGCACACTTGATACCCAACACTGAGGAACAGCTCAACCAAAACAAGAACTAATGCTCCAGGAATGAAAATTCATAGAGCAAGCAGAAAAAAATGATAATTTCTCTAACTACAGTACTTAGAGGAATTAATGACATTGGGTAACGTTTTAGTTATGGAAGAAAAAACCCAGATCAGGATTTGAAACACTCAGGACATATTATGGGGGAAGTTTAAGTAACCACCCAGATGATTAAAATAAGAAAAAGCAAAAATAATAATTTAGGACATGCAAACGCAATATAGTTAGCAAGAATAAATGTTAAGTATATTTCTTACACAACATATTAAAACAGAGATGCCATTTGAACATGGGGAAAAAATGTTTACCAAGTTTAACCTGTTTCAATTTTTTCAAATTGCAAATGGATGACCAAGGCTGCGAGAGAGACAGTGCTTATAGAGTAAAGAATGATTTACTTATAGAGTAAAGAATGCCCTTTGTACAGGCCATCATCAGGATGCACAAGAGGGAGCCCTCACACCAAGGTTCGGACCCCCCTCTGCAGAGTGCAATATGCCCTTTGCTGTCTGTTCACTCTTCTGTTAGATGAAGACAAATCAAGTGGAAGCACCAGAGCTCTTTCTTATCCTGGGAAGAGCCTTCCCCAGTTCAGGACACTAATGCCCTTTATTGCTGTTTTGTGTCCCTTTGAACAAATGCCATCCTGCCCCTCTATCTTGTTCATGGTGGTCCAATAGAAAGCCCAAGACCCTTGTATCACACACATTCCTCAAAGCCTAATTCTCCTCTTTCCGTACAACCCCTTCTTTTATCAAAAACTGTTTCACTATATCCTGAGAAACTCAAGGTAGATTGACAATAAAATCCTCTTTTAACCCCCTTCGATTTTCTTTTCTGAAATACCTGTAACCAGGCTTCCTCCAATGGTACCACATCTCCTAAAGCCATTTCAAGAGAGTACTTACTATTTTCCAAATTACTTACAGTGCTGACTTTGGAAGTGAAATAGCTTTTATTTTTGTTTTTTATTCTATCATCTGGAATACTTTTCCTTTCTCTTTTACAGACCATCCCACCTTGAAACTCACAGAATCCCTTCACACTCCCATTACAGTCACTGAATCTCAGCCATAGACCAGATAGGTTACCTCCTCTTATGCCTTGGAGATTTTAGCTCCAGGAGTAATGTCATGTTCTCTGACACTACTCCTATTGTACTTCTTCATGATCTAGGTTTCCTTCAATATCCAGGGCATCTTGGTTTTCTGACCCCCTCACTTACGGTTATTTAGTCTTCCATTGTATCTTAGCTGTTCATTTTAGTGATCCTACTTTTGACTTTGTCATTATCTAACTTCATCCCCTTTCTACCCACAAATTAAGATACCTAGCTCCTTTATTGCCATTTCTCACTGTTTTAGCTTATTTCCACTAATATCCCCACTCCAGAAACCTTTCAACCCACTTCAGTTTATTCATTTCTCCCTGGCTAAATCCAGGGAGAAATGCGGTGCCCCCAGCCACCAGATTTGCTTGGTTTATCATTCTCCACGTCCTCTTTCTCCACGTCACACAATGTAAACACCATGGTGGATCTTCCTTGCATATACCATCAACTTCATTACCCCTATGTCATTTTGTCATAAGTTTTTATGAAACAACCAACCTAGTTATGCACATGCACTGTGGATACTTAACAGTCATATCTTGATATACTTGCTAGTAATAATGATTTAATAAGCTTAAAACCAATATTCAATTGTTTGTTGTAAGTAGGTTAGGAATTGAGTTAAGAAAGTGATTGCAGGCTCGGCGCCTGTGGCTCAATCGGCTAAGGCACCAGCCACATACATCTAAGGTGGCGGGTGCAAATCCCCAGCCCGGGCCCACCAAACAACAATGATGGCTGCAACCAAAAAATAGCCGGGCGTTGTGGTGGGCGCCTGTGGTCCCAGGTACTTGGGAGGTGGAGGCAGGAGACTGGCTTGAGCCCAGGAGTTGGAGGTTGCTATGAGCTGTGATGCCATGGCACTCTACCCAGGGGGATAGCTTGAGGCTCCGTCAAAAAAAAAAAAAAAAAAAAAAAAAGAAAGTGATTGCAGATAATGGGCAGATGGGAACAGAGACAGGAGAGAAGTGGATCAGAGAAACCCAAAATGCACTGCCTGGAAGCCTGGCCCCTTTAAGACAAAAGAGGCTATTTTGCTGGAACCTCAACCCTCCCTCAGCATGACTCCACTGTGAGGTCACTGAGCAGGCACCGTGGCCTTCTCAGGGAAAGTGAATGCTTTTGGGGAATTAGGGAAAGCAGAATGTTTAAACCTAGTTAAAGAGAGAAAAAGTCTCTCTGGACTAGATAAGGACAAAACTATCTCCTTTCTTCTGTCACCTCGGTATGGTCAGAAGCATCAGTCCATCCAAGCACAAGGCTTCTTGAGTGTTAATTGCCACGCCTATGACTTGTGTGTGCGGCCTAATTGGGGTCTGCTTTGACATCCTGCTCCTGAACTGTGTTCCCTGTCCCATGCTTTGTTAAGACCGTAAATAAATTAGAACAATGATAGTAAAAGGTAAATCAGTCTAATTAACATAGTTAGTTAGTTAATTTGGTTAGAAAATGCAAGCTTAGCAAGAGCCATGACCTAAGGGTGAGCATTCCCTCATTAGACTGATGATTAAAACTATGGTGCATGCAATAAAAATGGAACTAGCCTGGAGCCAGGGGCTGTCTGCTGATCTTCATGTTTGAAGTCGGACAGACTCCCCACCCAGCTGTTTTTTTTTAAAACTTTCTCTTTGCATCTTGTCTTTTCATTTTTCCCTCATTCTTTTGTCTCTGCCAGCCACTGGGAGGAACTCACAGCATCATTTGGGGCTGGTCTTCCAAATATTTATATCCATTTTTCTTGCTACTCTTAAGCTGCATGTAGTTGGAGGAATACTTATAGTGACTGGTTTTGCTGAAAATATAGCAGGTTCTTAATGCCTTTCATTAGTTTCACTCTGTTATCCAAGGCCATTTTCATATCTGCCCTAATAGACAACACTTTCATTCTTTATTCTTTCTCCTCTCAGCACAAATTTCTACAGTCTTCTTTCCCATTCTCACTGTCCATGATTGTATTGAATGGTACCACATTCTCAGAGAAATTTTCTGCTTCTTGTTTGTTTTTTGTTTGGCCCTTGGTTTCAGAAGACTTTCATTTAAAACAACCAGGACCTAGGACTTACTTGCAAATAACTCTCTCTAGCTGATAATGGAGAGTTTTTTTAACAGTAGTACCAGGGACTTGTCACCCTGGAAACAATTAAACAACTAGTGATGTATATTGTTGTACGAAATTCTAGCTCACTTGTCTTTGTTTAGGATTATTTTTAGGCATAATTTACACTCCAGACCTCTTTATTTTATTTTATTATCATTATTTTTTACATACTTATTTTTTTTTAATTGTTGGGGATTCATTGAGGGTACAAAGAACCAGGTTACATTAATTGCATTTGTTAGGTAAAGTCTGTCCTACCATTGTGTCCCACCCCCAAAGGTGTATTACACACATCAAGCTTAAGGTCTACAGGGCTGGGCCTGAAATTTTCCTTTTCCTTGACTTCCTTTCTTCCTTTCCAGCTCTCTGTTATGGGCTCTTTTGAGAGTACTTCCTTAATAAATTGCTTGAGCAAATATCATCATCTCAGGTTTGTTTTTTTTTTTTTTTTTCCTGAGAAAAAAATACCTAAGTCAATAACTTTTCTTCTTGACTGAGAAAACTGAAAAAATTAAAAGAGATGTTTTTCCAACTGTCACTCCTATCTGCCCATCCATCTGCCCATGTACTCTAAGTTTTCTCATTTTACTTTGGGACTACCGCACTATCAAGTGTTCACTTAGGGACTAATTCCTATTTCCCACCACTTTCTCCGGAATATTGGTTTAGCAAACTGTGAAATCAGTTTTTCCTATTCTGATGCCTCATTCCCACCAGTATCTGCTGTGCATTGAATGATAGTGCCCAGAAATATGTATCCATGTTCTAATACTAAGACTTTGTGGATATTCTTTTCTGGAGAAACGATTGTGCATCTGTAATTGAGTTAAGTATCTTTTGATGAGGTCATTATGGATTATCCAAGTGAGCTCTAAATGCCATGATTAGTTTTCTTAAGACAGAAGAAAAGGTGCAGATTCCAGAATAAGAGGAAGCAGGGGGACCACAGGGGCAGAGATTGGAGCGACTTAATCAAGGAAGCCAAGGCATGCCTGGAGCCATCAGAAGCTGGAAAAGGCAAAACAAGACTCTCCCCAGAAGCTCCAGGGAGGGAAACCTTTGCTGACACCTTGATTTCACACTTCTGGCCTCTAGAATGATGAGAGAATAAATTTCTTTTGGTTTAGGACTCCCAGTTTGTGGCAATTTGTTGCAGTCACCATAGTAAACTAATAAAGTATCCAAACACAGTATTTCCCATCTTAAAAAAGTACAAGCCAAATAAATTTTATCTTAAGTCACTTTCCTCTTCAGCTGCTATCCGATTTTCTTTTTTCTCTTACTATGAATGTTCTTGAAATGGTTTTCTCTACTTGGTACTTCCGATTTCTTCTCCTGTCTCAGGAACCCATTCCAATCAGGTTTTTCTGTTCTTGTACATCACCACAAAGAAACTGATCTTCCTGAAGTCACCAAAGAACTAAACTAATAGATTCTAAATCCAATTTTTATTTCTTTCTTTCTTATCTTACTTGACCTTTGCACAGCCTTTGATATAGGTGATCCCTCTCTCCTCCGTTAAAAAATTTCTCCACTTAGATTTCAGGGCATCTCATTCACCTCTTTTCCATCAACCTTAAACTTGCAGCTTGCTTCTACCTCTCCAACTTGTATGGATTTTTTCCTATGCCTTGCTCTTTAAATCTCATCTTAAATATACATACTCAGTCCGTGGCTGATTTCATCTAATCGTGTTGTTTTAAAAACCGTCTGTATCTTGATGAATTCCACATTTATATTTATATTCTAGTCTTTTTCTCTTCACTTCAAACCCATTACTCAACTCTGTATGTATTACCTATATTCAGATGTATAATATTTATCCCAAATATAAAATATCCCAAGCCAAGCCCTGGCTTTTCTAATTTCTTCTGCTCCCATTGACAGTTCACATATTAGCAACGGCACCCTTATTTTTCCATTCATGCAGGCAAAAATAGTTGAAGCATTTTTAATTAAACTTTCACTTGCTCCTCAAACTCAGCAGGAAAACATACAGGTTCTCCCCTGTAGTCCTAGCTACTGGGAAGGCTGAAGCAAGAGTATATTGCCTAAGCTCAAGAGCTGGAGATTGCTATGAGCTGACACCACAGCACTCTACTGAGGGCAACAAAGTGAGACCCTGTCACTGAAAAACAAACAAACAAAAAACAAAAAACAAAAACAAAAAACATACAAGTTCTCCTTCAAAATAAATTCAGAATTAGACTTCTTCTCACACTACAAGTGACAAGACCCTGAATCAAGCTCCTATTCTTTCTCACGTGGAGTTAGGGAATAGTCTTCTCTGTTGTGTCTACTGCCTCCTTTTCTCCAGTGTGTTCTCGAAATAACAGCTACTGTAATCTTATAAATAAATAAGCCAGCTAATGTTATGCCTCTGTTCAAAACCAACAAATGGCTTTCAACATCACTCAAAGGAAAACCACACTTCTTTCAATGGCCTTGAAGCACTGTGTGATCTTCCCTTTCTTATTACTTCTGGGCTCCCCCCTCCTCCTGCTGCCCGCCTCATGTACTCCTCTCAAGCACAGGGACAATCTTTCAGCCAGGCCCACAATACCCTTTAGACCATTCTTCCTCCCTTCCTTTTTTTTCTTCCTCTTTTCTACTTTCCCTCTTCCACTTTTCCTTTCTTTTTTTTTTTTTTGTCATTTAATCTCATTTATTTTATTATTATCATTATTTATTTATTTATTTATTTATTTTTTTGTAGAGACAGAGTCTCACTTTACTGCCCTCAGTAGAATGCCATGGCGTCACACTACTCACAGCAACCTTCAACTCCTGGGCTTAGGTGATTTTCTTGCCTCAGCCCCCCAGTAGCTGGGACTACAGGTGCCCACCGCAATGCCCAGCTATTTTTTTTTTGTTGCAGTTCATATGAAGTCAGGTTTGAACCTGCCACCCTAGGTATATGGGGCCGGCGCCCTACCCACTGAGCCACAGGCGCTGCCCTCATTTACTTATTTTTGTTGTTGCTTTATTTGCCTTTGTTGTCTTATACATTCGTTGCCTAGGCCACTGTCTAGAAGTATTTTTCTATGTTTTCCTATAGAATTTTTTTGGTTTCGTGCCTATATTTTGTTGTTTGCCTTTCCTCAATTAATAGAAACTCAGAAGTGAAGCCTGAGATATGAGTGGGAATATCTCAGGCAAGTTTTGCAATCTCATGAGATAATGAGAACAAATTTTTATGATGTTGTTTCTTATAGATAAGCAAAGAAAATGGTTTCCTTAAGATGGAATTTGGTGAAGATGGTATGAAGATAGCTGAAATGAAAACAATGGATTTAGTACATTATATAACTTAGTTGATGAAACAGTGGCAGGATTTGAGAGATTTGACTCCAATTTTGAAGGTTCTACTTTGGATAAATTATTATCAAACAGCATCACATGTTACAGAGAAACTTTTTATAAAAGGAAGAGTCCACCAATGTGACAAACTTCCTTGTCTTCTTTTTAGAACGTCTCACAACCACCCCAACTTTCAGGAACCCCCATCCTGATTGGTCATCAGCCATTAACATGGAGGGAAGACTCTTCATAATCCCAAACATTTATGTTTCACAAATTTATCAGACAATAATTAGTATTTTTTAGAAATAAAGTATCTTCAATTAAGGTTTATATAGTGTATTTTTAAAAATAATTCTGTTGCACACTTAATAGGCTATGGTGTAGTGCAAACATAACTGTTATATGCACAGTGAAACTAAAACAATGTGTGCTCACTTTATTTTAATATTTCCTTTATTGTAATGGCCTAGAACTGAGCCCCTAACATCTCTGAGGTATGTCTGTATTGCAAAAAATGTAAGGCTTTTTTCAAGTTTCAGTTTTTAGCAGGTCTATATCCAATTGTTCCAGCACACTTTGTTGAAAAAATTATCATTTCCTTATTGAATTGCTTTATCTTTTTTGTCAAAGTTCTGTAGACCATATTTGTCTAGGTCTATTTCTAATCTCCTTATTCTTTTCCATTGACCAATTAGCTAGGGAGCATCCTCTCTGCCTCCAATTTCTAGATGAGACTGTGAGGATTCAGCTCTGTTTCTTCCTTGACTGATTGGCAGCATTCACCTGTAAAATCATCTGAAGTTGGTGCTTTCCTCTGTGATTGGTTATTATCACTGATTCAATTACTTACGTATAGTTCTATTCAGCTTATCTATTTCCAATTCAGTGAGTTTAGATAATTTATATCTTTTAAGGGATAAGTTCCTTTCATTGAATACATTAATTAATGTTCATACAGCTGTTCATAGTATCCCATAATTATTAGGATTGATAACTATTTCTTTATTTGTAATTCTGATGAATTTTATCTTCTCTATTTTTTTCTTGGGTATCATGATAAGAGATTTCTCAATTTCATTGATCTTCTAAAATAATTCACTTTTAACTTCTCCAACTTTCTTTGATTTACAGATTTATCCTGCTTAGTGTTACCTGAAAGTTGTAAATCTTTGGTTTGGTGTCCATGAATAATTTTGAAGATCTATTAACCATTCTTTCTTCACATATTTCTTTGATCCAATATCTTCTACTTCCAATTTTCCAATTTCACATATGTTATCACTTTTGAAATTTTTCTGAAGTTTTTAGAGTTTTTGTTCTGATTTGTTTGTAACTTTTAGTGTGTTATAATGTTTGCTATAGCTATGGGAGCCTTGTTATTGTGCTTTTGAGGCATGGGAAAAAGAGAGCATAATATAACCACCCTATTCAGTGTCAATATTTAGTTAACTTATATCTTAAGGCTGTCACCTTCACACACTTTCCCCAGTAGTGTAACTTCTCCATTCTAGTCCCCTCCGTAATTCTACTCTTTCTTGGCTGTAGTGCTATTATATCTTTGAAACCTTGATACCTGTTGCATTTCTTTGCCTCTCAGTTAAGACATGTTGATAGAGGGGTTGGAGTGTGTAAAATGCCCTTATCCCATTTGAAATAACAATATAAATTGTTCTAAGAGTACATATTTATTGCAAAGAAGGCTCAATGTTCGTTTCACAGTTATTACTCTTACTATCCCCCTGTTGAGTCATGCACATGAGAGGTTCCTGTTGATAAAGCTCACTAAAGTGTGCCACGGCCAAGACAGCAGCACCAGGGTATTCTCACCATTCTACTAGTCTATACTCATCTTCCCACCTTGGTCAAAATTACCACGAAGTGTCTCTATCAGTTTATGGCTTTAGCAACACCAGGTAGGCAGACCTTGACTGTGAGTGTTACAGGTTTACCTGTCTCTCTAGATTTCAGAATATTGGTTTGCTTTGCAACTTCAAAGAAAAAAATGAGTCAAAGATGGAAGAAAAGAATTTTATGCAGGGAATGCTAATAAACAGTATCAAAGAAAAACGAGTCAATGAAAAAAATGTTGATTTTCACTATGTGCAGATGGCAGTGAAAAACTCCCATCTCTTTACATGATGTAGATGAAACTGAAAGTTATTTTGATTTCTATGAAGTGTCATGGTTGAATATGTATTGCCTATTTTTTAGAATTTATAAAGGTACATAAGAAAAGTGATGGTTACAAGAAACCCTTAAACTTTAGCATTTGTCTTTTGGGAATGCTTAAAGTTTCAGAGATCTTTTATGCTATTTAAAGGAGTTAAACATTCTTAAAGGAATTCTGCTAAAAGAAATCACTCCATTAATAACTGCTATTAAAAATCATATCTAGATTTATCATACATCTACCTAAAGATCAGAAGGAAGAAGAATGTTTCAACCTTTAAAAAGAATAAATAGAAAATATCTTATGCTTTTATGGGGGGAAAAGGGGATACAGAAATGCTTTCTTTCCTATTGTAACCATTTCTTTGTTGTGAGGATATTTATGAACCTAGATGGAAAAGAGACGTAATTTTTTTGTTTTTGCTAAAGGTATATGGAGATAGGAACCCAGCAGCCGTGACTACAAATTTCATGTGTGGTGTTGGGTGAGACAGATATTTCTGCCTTCTCCTTAGTCAATTGTGGGTAATGTTTCCATTCAAGGGCTTCTTGTGATTAGATTAGAAAATGTGTCTAAAATTGCAAAATCCACTACATATAGTTGATACTCTATAATGATTTGTTGATTGTCCTTTCTTTAATTTAGTTGTTTACCCTGAAGCAATTTTTTCTGAAGGGTACATGAGCCCTTACATCTCAGTCAACCTTGTGAGGAAGACATAACCTGCCAGTAAGGAAATAAAATTATTTTGTGTTATTTTGAGAACTATGCTATTTATTTAGCACATATGATCTCATTAATCTTCACAGTAGCCTACACCGTCTACTTTAACAGATGTGAATGCAATGACCAAGTGGTCCTCAGAGATTTGCCTAAGGTCATTCATCTAGCAAGATCCTAAACTAGAAGTCAAGTGGAGTCTTATCAGACAACAATAGCCATAGTCTTACAAGCGGTCTAGAATTTCATAAAACACCAATTTCATATGTAAATGCTGTCAATTTTCAGAAAACAGAGAAAGAATGACCAATTGAAACATAATGACATAGAGTTGTATTCTCTGATCTCAATATCAGCAAGATACAAATTCAAAAGAAAATATGGACAGAATGCATTTTGTATAGTAAAATTGACGTGGCCAAACGAAAAAGAAGGAACAGATCAGATTTTCTTGTCAACCACATTTTTATAAGGAATAAAACATCATTATTTTCATAGGTACCTATGAGGCAGATGTATAAAGCAAAAATATAAACTCCATATAATATGATCTTTCAATATATTCAATGATCTTTCAATATGTCTTCTATTAGCAATCAGACCAAACTGAGTCAATTTTAGAATAGTTTTTAAATTTGGCAAGACTTAGATGAATAGAATAACTAAAATAATGCATAAAATGTATTTTTAAAAACATTTATGTTTGTGTAGATATTTTATTTCATTGATAAGTAATCATATATATTCATGGGGTACATAGTGCTGTTTCAATATCTGTCATGTATGATAATCAGAACAGGTACCCATCATTTCAGACTTTGATGATTTCTTTATGTTGAGAACACTCAGTATCCTCCTCCCAGCTATTGGAAACTATTAGGTCATTAAATCTGCAATGTCCAATTTCAAAGCAATCAAGCTCAAACAAGAAGTAGTACGATTAATCAGAGGATGCACCTAAACTATTGACATGGTTTCGCCACCGTAATGGAAGCTTGTTTATACCATTAGCAAAGAATCCTGGAGAGCAAGTGGTGGTGATAAAATTCTGAGAGGGGTTTCCCACAGAAACCCAATATTTGTTGAGAGCTGAATATTTTTCCTTTCAAGAAGTGGCAGAAAGGCTGAATAAAGTAGGAATCAGTTGGTGCAAGGTCTGGCGAATATGGTAGATGACAGAAAGTTTCCAAGTCCAGCTTCTGTAGTTTGAGCAGCACTGTTTATGTACCAGCATTGCCTTATAAGATGAATGCCCTTTCTCTATTGATAAGCTTTAGCTTCTTGGTCACAACCATCCTTATCATTTCATGTAACTGGTTGCAGTTGACAACTTCTGTAATCAGTTGACCTCGTTCATGAAGCTATAGTGGATAATACCAGCACTAGACCACCAAACAGACACCAGCAGCTTTTTTTGAAATATATTAAGTTTTGGACTGTGTTTTGACACTTCATCTTTATCCAACCATTGTGCTGAATGTTTGCAATTGTCAGAGAGAATCCATTTTTCATTGCAAGTATTCCATGCAGAAATTGTTCACTATTATGTTAAGACAGCAACGAAAGACAAACTTCCAGACAATTTCTCTTCTGATGCTTATTTAATTCATGCAAAACCCATCTAGCCACCTTGCTGACTTGTTTCAAATGGTTCAATAATGCTGAAATAGTAATGTCAAACCTTGCTGGTAATTCACGGGTAGGTTGAGATGGATTTGCTTCCACTACAGCTTTCAGCTCATCATTATCCGCTGTAATCTCAGGTCACCCACCTGGCTCATTTTCAAGATTAAAAACACTGGAATGAAACTTCTCAAACCATTGACATACTGTGCGCTCATTAGCCACATCCTTTCCAAACACTTTGTTGATATCTCTAGCTGTCTGCATTGCATTGGTAACACAATGGAACACATTCAAAAATAACATGAATTTTGAGTCATCCACAGTTATACCAAAATTGCTCTAAAAAAAAAAAGAAAGATAATCACAATCCAGTATGTGCCTTTGACAGAATGAGTATGCACCTTTACAAAAACAAAAAAAGGACCAAACAACTAAAGAAGTGTCAAAGTGGAATATGAGAGACTCAGTTGTTAAACTTAATACTTAAGGAAATCAGATACTTCATACTTATTAACCTACTATGTATTGTTAACCACACTTCTTCCTCCTATCTAGCTGTAATTTAATCTCTCATCATCCATCTCCTCTCTCTTCCCTTTTCATTATATGGATATTTTGGAAAGGCATAATTATTATTACTTAATACGTGAAGTAATTTCATCAGAGCTTTTATCTGAGTGAAATATGAAATAATTCACTTTTTGAATTATTATCACCTTAAGCCATGCATGTAAGAAACCATTCAGTACCTATATGTGCAATGACTATGATATAAACCTTTTTTTTATCTGAGAGGTTACTTTTCATTAGATTTAATGTTTATCTAACACCTCTTGTTTTATCTAACTATAATTGATATTTGATCTATGGTATTAATATTTGCCTCACTACCTGGTAAAAAGGCATGTAATATTCAAGGAATGATAAAAAGCCCTAATGTTAAGAAAGTCTCTATGGACAATACGACCTACTGAATAACACCCAACAATTTTTTATTTGCTGATTAACTTAGTATCTAATCTATGACATGCCACATGATGAACAAAAGAAAGGCAAGAAACTCAACACAAGATTGCAATAAAATAATGTTAATAATTTAGCACATAATCACTACAAAAGCTATGATAACAGATTTTGGATTTGCTTCATTTGAAGGCAAATTCTTTGATTATTTTTCTAGATTTTTCATTTATCACAGATGACACAGACCAGATTAGAATTTATACACTGATGATCTGCTAATGGAACTTCTTGTTTTAATGAGGATAAGTAAGTTTAAGTAAGCATTCTTTTTTATTGTTTGGAACTCACTGAGGGTACAAAGAATTAGGTTACACTGATCGCATTTGTTAGATAAAGTCCCTGGTATAATTGTGTCCCACCCCCAAGAGGTGTGCTGTATACCATGACTCATCATCCCCCTCCTTCCTCCCCATCAATCCCTCATTCCTCTACCCACTACATTGTATTAGATCATCTACTGCCTTCATATTAGAATTGAGTACATTGGATTCTTGCTTCTCCACTCTTATGATGCTTTACTAAGAAGAATGTGTTCCACCTCAAATCCAGGTTAAAATAAAAGATGTAAAATCTCCATGTTTTTTAATGGTTAAATAGTATTCCATGGTATACATGTACCACAGCTTGTTAATCCACTCTGGGTTGGTGGGCATTTAGGTTGTTTCCACAATTTGGCAATTGTAAATTGAGCTGTGACAAAGTTTAGTTCAAATGTTCTTCTGATAAAATGATTTAATTAGACCCTCTATTTGATCCTGCAATCCCTGACTAGCCATCTACCCACAAGCAAGTAAGCATTCTTAAACCTGAGTTCATGTATACTATGGGATATGCATTTTGCAACTTGCATAGACTTAAATCCAAATTCTTCAGACTAGTACCACTATAACTTTGCAACCATTCTTTAAACTTCATAGTTTTTGGAAAGTTTGAATAAAAGTAAAATTTAACACCGACATGAAGCGTAATTCATTTTTAACATTTCCATTTGAGTTTTATAGAAGTTAAAAATAATTCCTAGCACTTTTTTTTGTTGGACTACAGAAATTCCTTGCAAAAATCTAAGTGGTGTGGTAGAGCTGAAGTTAATGTCATCAGCACTAGACTAGGATAGACTACAAAATGCTTAGATCCAAATTCTTTCCCTTATATACTATGTGCCAATAGCAAGATATTCTATCTCAGTGAAGGAAAACTTAGACTTCTTACCTGTAAAAAGGGATGAGAGTAACTATCCTATATCGTTATTCTGAGAAATATATTTTCTAAAAAAACCTATAAATTACGTGTACTTATTGTGACTTATTCATTTAAGATGAAGCAAATTTCATCACTTTGAACTGATGTTTACTATTGCCAAAAGGTAATGAAGCAGAATATATTCCCAAAACAAAGGGTCCAGCCTCAGATGCCTATGGAGGACAGCAATGTAAATAGACGAATATGAAGGAAAATAATACAAAAAGAGATGGATACCATGTAACAGGAAAGTGTATGCTGACTGAGAATTTTTCAACTTGAAAAAAAGGTTTAAATGGTATTTTGACCAAAGAAATCAACTACGTGAGACTATCTGGTCCGTTTGTCTCATTATAAGTGATTTAACATGTTGCATAAGGGAGTCAGAGTGTAAAATAAATAACGTTGTTCTCTGTAGCACACTTTTCTTTTTGGCCAAGGGAAAAATGCCTCCACCTGTTAAAACTTAGATTGTATATTCTGCGAAGATGTGTGACCCTGGAGGTTGAAAAATAATTTCAGAAATCACACACCTAGTGATTCTAAATCCGTATAATAACTTTTGGAAGCACTGCTGTTGGCAGGTGACTTACACCATTTTTGTAGTGGGAATTGAAAACAAACAAAAAGAAAACTATAACTTTGTAACTTCAAACAATTGTGTATATGCTTCTGTGAGGTTAATCTTAATTCAAGGCTACAGAAAAAGCATGGAAAGTGGCAAAAAGCTATGCTTGCCAAGACTTAATAGTCTATGTCATGATCCACACAATATTCACATAATAAAAGCATGTATTTATTAGAAAATAATTTTGATGTATCGTTTTTTATAGAAAAATGAGCTTGCTCTTAGTATTTTGTAAACTGATCCTTTTTTTTTTTTTTTGAGACGGAGCCTCAAGCTATCCCCCTGGATAGAGTGCTATGGCATCACAGCTCATAGCAACCTCCAACTCCTGGGCTCAAGCGAGTCTCCTGCCTCCGCCTCCCAAGTAGCTGGGACTACAGGCGCCCGCCACAACGCCCGGCCATGTTTTGGTTGCAGCCATCATTGTTGTTTGGCGGGCCCGGGCTGGGGATTCGAACCCGCCACCTTAGGTGTATGTGGCTGGCACCTTAGCTGATTGAGCCACAGGCGCCGAGCCTAAATGCATTTCTTGTGCTGGGCACAATTTGACATATTGTAAATGCTCGTTAAATTTTTTTTTTTTAATTCTTGGTATGGATATGTTTGGGTGGGATGGGAACATTGAAGATAATTCTTTGTTTGAATTTGGTTTCTATTC
>CAUYQV010149797.1:0-12848 GCA_963574575.1 Galagoides demidoff | reverse complement strand
CTCCATCCCGGCTCTCTAACCTGGTCAGCAGTCACCCCGGTCAGCTCCCTCCATTCCGGCTCTCTAACCTGGTCAGCAGTGACCCCGTCAGCTCCCTCCATTCCGGCTCTCTAACCTGGTCAGCAGTCACCCCCGTCAGCTCCCTCCATCCCGGCTCTCTAACCTGGTCAGCAGTCACCCCCGTCAGCTCCCTCCATCCCGGCTCTCTAACCTGGTCAGCAGTCACCCCGGTCAGCTCCCTCCATTCCGGCTCTCTAACCTGGTCAGCAGTCACCCCGGTCAGCTCCCTCCATTCCGGCTCTCTAACCTGGTCAGCAGTCACCCCGTCAGCTCCCTCCATTCTGGCTCTCTAACCTGGTCAGCAGTCACCCCGTCAGCTCCCTCCATTCCGGCTCTCTAACCTGGTCAGCAGTCACCCCGTCAGCTCCCTCCATTACAGCATTCTAAGGATTGGCACAGAGAGCTCAGAGGAAGTTGCAAACAGTGCAAAGGACAAAAGACCCCTGACCCCAAAACCCAGGCGCATGAGCCTATGCTGCAGGAGAGAATACACAGCATGGGGAATGGACCTGCCAAGGGGGCCCACAATCCTGTCCCCAGCCCATGTGTCCTTTCTGGGAGACAGTCTACCCTGGCCTCACACAGCCCTCGTGGGTGCTTCCATGCCCTGCCCATCCCTTCACAGGGCACCCACTACATGGTACTACGATGGCCTGCTCCTGGCCCAGAGCTCCATGCAAGTGGATAGACTCAATTCCTGCAAGGTGCCCCGAATTCTGCCTGTGCAGGGCAGAGGACTAATTCCAATGCCAGACTGGCCTCTGATTCACTGCCTGACCTCCATCTAAGCACTTGATGGCAGAAACACTGACTTCCACATCCACAAAGTAGAAATAATTGTGTGTTCTAGCTCACATCACAGAGTTATCATGCAGGCTAGTGAAGCAAATGCAAGGCACAATTCAGCACAAACTTGCTATTTTTGTCTCTTAAAAGCACAGCACGGTTGACTTGGAATAAACAAGTCATCAATCTTGGTTTATTACCCTAAGTCTTAAGCATCTATGGTCAGAGAGCCAGATCTTCCACAAGAGCAGCTCCCTGCACACCGCCCGGCTCTGGAGGCTGCACCTGCCCACATGCGACCTGCCCCCATCGCCTCAATCACTGCCTGTCTGTCCTACCGCCAAGCTGTGCTCAATGGCTTCTAATGATTCCCGTCCTGAGTTTTCCATGTCAAATACATACCAGGAGTTCATTCTTAAATTTCAATATCATTAATCATCCAACATTCAGCATCTCAGAACTTGGAAATTTGCATTTCTACAATGGTGGCTTTGAAAAAGGACACAAATGCAAATGTTCCACAAACTGTATAAGAATTTTCAGAGAATTACCAAAACAAACCATCAATGCACCATTGACAGTGAATTTTCTGAGCTCTTCATAACGACTGAGTACTCGTGATTTTTAAAAGACAAAACACAATTTAAGGATTTAAAAAAAAGTAGGTTGAAAAATAAGTCCTTATGTCTACATGATTTCCAGAACAAACCTTGACTGATTAGATCCCAGATAATGATGGCATGGAGAATCCAGGCTGGCGGCAACCTGAGAGCTGCATAAGCTCTGTGCGGGTGGCTGGGACAAGGCCTGGAAGGACGCACACCTCAGACAGGCTGTGCTGCAGTGCCAGGGAGCACACGTGTGCCTCTACACCCCTCCTAGAAAGTAGAGCCCAGCAGTACACAGGGGCCAAAAGCGTGTCCCACCCCAACACCACTCAGAGCAACTGAGGCACCTCTGCTGTCCCACAGGATGTCAGCAGCTGATACGTAACCCTCCACTCACCCATGCCCTCGGGGCTGGGTCCCAGAACCCCCAGTGCTGCCAGTCAGTAGGACCATGAATTTCTCTCCCAGCTGTTGCCAGTCAATGCTCCCAGTCTTCGGATGGGCACAAACTCAGGCCCTGTCTCCCTGCCTGAGCTCCAGGATGCCTGCCAGCCTGCTACACCTGCTGCCTGTGCCATCACTACCGCCCCCCTGCCCATGACTCTGCCCACATCTGCTGTCAGTCAGCACTCCAGCTCTCACCTCCTGTCCAGGGCCTGGTCAGGGTCTGTGACTCACCTGCCACTAGAGCTCAGAATCGACATCTTTAGGTTAATTGCAGGTCCACAAAATTCATTTTCTTCCTATACATTCTTGCAATATTCCTGAAACACTCAACCAGTGTAGAGCATGATTTAAATGTCACAAAAATGTTTATGACATAATTTTTATATTAAAATGTAACAACTTTGGTGGCCACATGGCTGAACTGAACAGACTTGAGAACAGAGTACTAATACTGAGGAAAGCCCAGACCCTCTCCTGGGGAGTCACCCCTGAACGCTCTCCTCTATGTGGTTGTTCACACAGACTTTTTAGCTGCTCTCATGTGGATTGGGCATTTGAGAATGAACAAAGTCCGAAAAAATCATAGAATGGCCCAATTAAATAATGATCTTAAATTAGACAAGGCTCCCTCAAAATAGTTATTTTGCTTTTAACTAAACACCATCCATGCCTCTCACCGAGACTCTGGGAGACAGAGGATGTTCAGACTACTCGGGACTGGCCTGCTCACCCAGTTTTCTATTAAGAGCAACACCTGGGTGATCACAGATGCAAATCCACCTTGAGATGGATTGACATGAGCTGCTTGAGATCGAGGGTGTTTCTGCACACGACTCTCTCCAGACTGGAACGTTCCAGAAAGTAAGGTAAGCTGCAGTGGAGGGACAGGACAATGTGAACTGGGCAGCCGAGGGACCATGTCTGGTTTTCCTGCTGGCCAGCCAAGTTAGTAGCTTCCTGGGCACACGTTCACCACAAGAAAAGACCAGGAAAGTGCTAGGGGAGGAAGACAGGGAAGGGACAGGGGAAGGAGCCGCTGCTTGTCCACCGGCAGGCCCACGTGGGGGGCCCTCCACACCCCCCTGCCAGCAGAGGCTCTGCACCCTAATAAATTCCCCAGACCTGTTTGGGCACATCCAGGACAAGGGGAGGTGTGGAGGGGTGGGGAGGCACAGCAGCCAGCTCTGTAGAGCCCTTTGACAGCAGGGGGCCCCAGCCACCTCAGCGCAGGCCTTCCCTGCGCACTGCCGGGCATTACTCAGAGCAATAAACCCGACAGTTAAGCACAGACGTCAGAGCTGGCCGGCACTGGCAAAGTTCAAGAACGGCAATAAAATCACCGTGCGTGCTGCACCCACACCGGAGTCTGAAAGTGAAATGGGAGGGGAAAATGAGACACCGCAAATAAAACGGTCACTTTATTCTCAGAGCAAAGCCAAATTACACCAAAAAGAGAGGGGAGGGAGAGAGGGGACTCCAGGGCAGCTAGAGCCACACGCTGTGCCAGGAGCGAGGGAACACCATGGGCACCTCGGGAGTAGGCACACTCAACAGGCTCGGCCAGCGGGGAGGCCCCACGGGGTCAGGGAAGGAGGCAGGCCCTGGACTGGGGTGGGGGAGGTGGGGGGGGGGCTAAGTGACACACGCAATGTCCCTGCAAAGCTGCACTGCACGGCTCATCTTGGCTTTAGAAAGAAAGAATGGCCCCATATCCTGGCTGGGATGCATCTAGAAACATCCCGTTTGAGACAGCAAACTGAGTACCACAGTTTTAATTATTTCTCTTCCTCCTCCAAATCCACTAAGACGGTGATAGGTAAACAAAACTGTGAAATGGTTTGCAGCATCACATGACATGCTAAGCAGGTGCATCAACTGACGAGAAACGTGGAGGAATTTTCCAGAAATTATAAATCTGATGGGCCTGAACTGATAAGGCAATGCTCTCTAGTGGAGGCCCAGACAGTGGGGCAGGACACGGCCCACACTGCCACCTGCCCACCTCGCTCCCGAAGGTCTGGAGGGGACAGTGGGGGCATCCAGCAAGTTGCAGACCCAGGCAAACAACCCCAACAACAGGTGTCCACTGCTGACGGGAGGAGGGTGAGGGCTCCGGCCACCGCCTGCTCCAGTCAGCTAGGCCCTTCTTCTCAGTCTCAGATCCACTGGAGACACATGACCTAACACAGTCACTAAAGTAAATGGCAACAGCAAGGTTCTCCGTACAAAAGACAAAGCCTCTGCTAGGAGAAAACACCAACCAGCTCCCTACTATTTATAGTACATAGAAAAGCCTTAAGGAAAATGGTTTGAAAACAGTAACATTAAGTGGATGAAGAGATATTCGTTAGCCAGAGGAAATCAAGGGCAGAAATAGTTTATGAAATGAAATAAACTTTTGCATAAACATTAAACAAAAAGAAATGGACTTTATTTATTTTAAAAAATGGAGTCTCAGTCTGCCACACAGAATGCAGCACGATGGCCTCAGCCCAGCTCACAGCAGCCTCTAACTCCTGGGCTCAAGCAATCCTCCTGCGTCAGCCTCCCCAGCAGCTAGGACTACAGACATGCAGCATACCTGGCCAAGCTTTTATATTTTCTGGAGATGGGGTCTCGCTATGTTGCCTCAGCTGGTCTCAAACTCCTGAGCTCAAGTGATGGCCCCACCTCGGCCTCCCAAAGTATTGGGATGACAGGCGTAAGCCACCACATCCAGAGACTGTACCAGCCAAATAGACTGTATCCTCACAAGAGACCTAATCTACCAAAAGAAGTCATTAATTTTTGGGCACAGAAAAAAATCACCAAATATAAAGCAAAAAATAGTTAATAAGGTAAAAAGATTACAAAACTATAATCACAATAGAAAAATTCACTCTTCCAAGAAATTGAGCAAAAAACAATAAAGCATATAGATTTAAATAACTCATTGAGTTTATATATATATATATATAACATGCAAATAAAGTATATGCTCCTATATATAAACATAGAAAATATATGAGAGAACTTTTAATAAACTATTGGTATATATGTACAGACTCTGTCAGACCAAGAATAACAATAAGAATATATTTTGTCTTCAAATGCCTACGTAACTATGTACAAAATTTCATCTCTATACCAGGTCATACAAAAATATGCAACTGAATTTAGAACACCCATACAAATCAAACAATTTTCCCCCAGCATAATGACAAAATTTAAAGACAATCTGCCCAATATGGTGGGGTGTGAATGAAGATAAACATGCTGCTCACTCAGTAACTAGCAACCTCAGCTGAGCAGGCTCTGGGGACCTGACAGTGAACCTGAGATGGGGGGTGCAGCTAATCACCGACCCCTGAGATGGGGGGGGGGTGTCCTAATCGCTGACCCCTGAGTCGGGGAGTGCACCTGATCTTTGACCCCTGAAACAGGGAATGCACCTAATCCCTGACCCCTGAGATGGGGAGTACACCTAATCGCTGACCTCTGAACAGGGAGTGCACCTGATTGCTGACCCCTGAGACAGGAATGCACCTAACTGCTGACCCCTGAGTCAGGAAGCGCACCTGATCGCTGACCCCTGAACAGGGAGTGCACCTGATCGCTGACCCAAGACAGGGAGCTCACCTAATCAGGGAGTGCTCCTCATCACTAACCCCTAAGACGGGGAGCGCACCTAGTCACCAACCATGCATCCACTTCCTGGGATCTGTCCAGGGCAGATGTTAACAGAAGTATAAAAACGTATGTATAGAAAGTATTTGATGTCAACCTGGAGCTGTTGTATATCATGCTGCAACCACACAACTATCCATTTTTAAGCTATGAAAAGGAGTAAATTAGATTTATATACATACAAACACCAAAAGATGCTCATAACACATTAAAATGAACAAAACAAACACAGCACCCTACGTGTAGAACTGCACTCCCTGAACGTTCATCACACTGTATGTTTATATGCAGGACACAAACACAACTATCCCACTTGCAGCCCACCCCGAGCAAGAGGGGAGAGCTGGACAACGTTCTGTCTGCTCAAAACAAGTGCTCAATTTGTTCCCAAATGATCATAAACCATTTCCTTGTATCAATCAATAAACAAACAATTTAAATCAGTAAACACTTCATATCTAAATGAAACCAGGATTCATGCCCTCTGAGCTTTAAGACAAAGGCAACCCTGCCAAAGGGAGGGTATGTGTGAAACATTCTGGGCCATCCCAAAGGGAGTGACCCAAACACTAAGCCTCAGCCTTGTTTTAAGGAGCCAGACCCAGAGTCAGAACCAGCAGAGACTTGGATGCTTCAAGCACCCTCTCATGTGGAGGCAGGACAGAGCTGAAATGCAAGTGCCCCTAGTGGCCACAACACAGTGTGAGTGGCAGGAGGCTAGGCCACATGTGGAGGGGTGTGCCCCACACCCACTGGGCAGGACATGGCCAGGATTCTTGAGGTTTTATTACAGTGTAAACACAGTGACTTTTCAGGACCCAGAGCAGTGATTTTCAAACATATGTATGACATGAACATTTTTAAAGAGCATTAATTAAATTATTTTCAAAAGAAGTTCAAAGCACACTTAAGTATATTCTTTATTTCACTTTTTTTTTTTGCAGTTTTTGGCCAGGGCCAGGTTTGAACCTGCCACCTCTGGCATATGGGACTGGCGCCCCACTCCTTGAGCCACAGGCACCACCCCATTCTTTTTTTTGACCAACATAATTTAAGTGTGCCATGGAAGTTTAACTATAGGTTCAAGTGTGCCATGAGATAAAAGAGGTTGAAACACATGGGCACAGAGTATGAAGTCCCATAGGTGTGTGCTCACAACAAGCTTCTGAAGCTCGGAGCCACACAAACCAATTCTGTCCCGTTCAGCCACCACTCACCAGCTCTGCCACCTTAGACAAGTCACTTCTCCTAGGTCTGAGATTATGTGGGGCTGTCGTGAAGACTAAATGCTTACACCTAAGAAAAAGCACTCGATCACCAGGAGCTATTCCCGTGGCCAGCACCTACCAATGGGAAGGTGTGATACTGTGATATGACACTGTTGTCTACAAAGTTCATAGTTGAGAACCACATAATCAAGTCCCATCAACAAAACATAAAAAACTAATAATGTTTTAAGGAAGTATACAATTTTGTGTTGGACCATATTCATAACCTACTGGGCTTCCTCCCAGACTCAGATCCAGGGCCCAATCATGGGGCACTCCCACCCTGCAAAACCCCCCACAATAAAAAACACAGAAAGTGGGTAAGCAATTAACTCTCTAAACCACAAATGGGCCTTTAAAAATCACCCTTGCTCAAAGAAACATGTGTACCATTTGAGTCGGCCTGCAAACTGAGGCCAAAGACCTCACCCCAAATCCTCCAGGGCTCTGTCTCTTCTTCCTTCACCAAGACCAAGAACAACCTACTCTGTGCTTGGTGCCATCAAATACAAACAGTGAGCACTACCAAGAAAAAGGGAATCTAAGATCCAGAAAGCAAGCTACAGTCTCTCCCTTCCGTAAAAGAAAGCTTGGCTGTCTGCCCAGAGAGGAAGGGCCAGGCCTTACCTGGGTGGCTTTGGGAGCTCATTGCTAGTAGCGTCGTCTCTGGGAAGCGATTCAAAATGGCTCAAAATTTCCACGTAAACAATAGCTCCAAAGAGCGCCAAGCTTCCACCAACACATGCAAGTACAGAAATTGGGCGGCTGAATCACAACCGGTCAACTCTGAGTCCTACTGGCAAGGTCTTCAGAACCAAGTAATCCAAAAGGAAAGCAGAGGTCTCCAACTGGCTTCCAAGAAGATGAACCTGCACGGTTAGAAGCAGAATACAGACCAGTTATGATGTGAAAGTTTTTATCTGGAGAGCAGTTACCTAACCAAGTTAGCAATGATTTAATATTTTACTCATTTTTATCAGGGGTCAATAAAACAATTCACATGGAATCATTTCTACTAATACAAACCAGTTGGGATTACAAAAATGTGTAAAAACGTATCCAGAGAGCTCAACTTCACCCTGCTGACATGCTGGGGTGGGTACTGAGCTGTGGTGTGCTGGGGGCTGTCCCAAGTTGTAAGGTACTTGGAAGTATCCTGGCCTCTACCCACCAGATGCCAGCAGCACTTACCCCAACCCCTAGTCACAACCAAAAATGTCTCCAGAGAATGGTCAATGTCCCCTGGGTGCCAAAATCACCCCTGGTTGAAAATCTCTGATCTAGAGGCACCATTCCTTCCCCTTTCAGGAGTTTCCCCATCATTAGGCTTTGGAGAGGAAGCAGCAATTTTAACATGATTTTTTAAATGACATTATCTTGAGATATAGACATGAAAGAAAATATTTAAAAGAAAAACCATTTTCAGCACATGCCCACGGCATGCAGGTCACCTCTGCACTCTCAGACCTACGCACAACCACAGGCAGGGTGTTCCACATCTGTGCACGCAGAGGCCTTAATGTTACACCTTAAATACCTTCCATCTCTGTTATTACTATTTTCTCAGGGTTTCTTTCATTGTCTGACTATAAAAGTAAGACATCTAGGGAGCATGTTTAGAAAGGCCCAGGTGACGCCATCACGCAGAGGCGCACCCAGAGCAGTATTCTGACAGCTTCCTGCCGTCAGCTCCTGCTGCCTTTTGCCCTTGCTAACTGCTCTCTGTACAGTGGTCCCAACATTCTCCTTGCTATGTCACAGCCAAGTATTTCCCAGTGTCACTGACACCCGGCAAGCATCATTCTGAAGGCCTGTTCCTATTCTATGGGTGATAGCTGACCCCCTATCACCACTTCCAGAGGTCCAGACGAACCCCTGCTCCCAGGCCAAGGGTGGGACAGAACCAGCTGAGCTCACTGGGCTCTCACCCCAGGCAGTACACAGAAGAGTCCCACAGGGACAAGGCCCAAGAACCCCTGCCACAGAGATGCCCTGGGCCAGCCGACTGAGAACTTTCAGAGGCTTCTGTGCTCATCTCCTCAATAGTGAGACAAATTCCTTTTCTTGATCAAATTAGCCTAGAATTTTTTTTTCCCAGTTGCTTATAACCAAAGAACACAAGCCAATTCATCACGTGAAGTGTCACCCCTAAGACTGACCGTTTAGGTGATTTCTAGTTTTATGTTACTATTTACAACTCTGGGAGTAGCATCTCTATGGCAAATAATCCTATCTGGTTATTTCCTCAGGAAGCACAGTGACTTATTTATCTTCAGGTTCAGAATTTTTCTTCTTCTTCTGGTCAGAAACGTCCTGTTTTGGCAGAAACCAAGCTCAGGTGGCTCTGTGTCCTTCCCCCAAACACCTGGCTGGGTGTCAGGTCTCAAGTCACAAACGTCCCCTTCACAATCTTTAGATGCTGTGCCTCCCCCTCAGCATTGCAGAGAATTTTAAGTCCAACTTAACTATAGTTTCTTTCCAAGTAAACCCTCAGAGGTGGGTTTTGATGTCATCATTTTCTTGTGCCTGGTTCTGCCAATATTTTCTTCTTTAATCTTGAAATTCAAAAATGTTGTCAGAGATGTATAAGTAAGAGTCTGTTAATTTTGCTCAAAACATGACCTTTTTAAAACACGTAGGTCTCTACTCTGCTCAGGAAAAGCTCTTCAATTACATGTTTAACTGTAATTTTGTTGCACTCCTTCTGGCTGTTGGCGATTCCTGTGCCCTGTGGATGGAACCTGTCAGATCTGGCCTCTCTCACCATGGACACACCTGCTGTTTATTCTGCACTCTCAGGCAGCATCTAGAGTGTGCTCTCCACACTACGGCCACGACTTTCCACAATGTCAGTTTTATTCTTTACGGCTTCTAATACAGATTTTAATTAAGACTTAAACTCTTTGTTCTCAACCAACGTTTCCCTTTCCACCAGACCCTCAGCAGACCCCACCTTCTGCCCTCTGTGTAGACCCAGGTCTTCTCTAACAAAATCTTTTGAAAATCTTCTAGAAAGATTTCTAGAAAGAAAATCTTCTAGAAAAAAACTATTTCTGATTTAGAGTGTAAGTCATTTTCAGAGGAGTGATCATCTGCATTTCAGGACACTTCCCTCTTCCCCACATTCTGCGATGCCTTTCTGACAGGCCCCTCAGTTTATTTATCTGTCTGTTTGTCCTCAAGTTAAGAACAGCACAGTGCAGACCTGCACTCTGCCAGGAGGCTGGGTGTGCCCCGCCCACACTCTCCTGAGGTGAGATGCATCCCTCTGAGTTTGCTCAACTCCAGCCACCTGCCCTGCTGGGGTCCAGCCACACACGATGGCTTGTGGGATCCACAGACAGAGACAGCACTCCTCCTGACCCACATCAAACACTGGGGTCTCCACCCCAGCGCAGACTGCATTTTCTAGAAAAACCTCACACACTACCCAGAGCTTATTATAAACAAATGAAGTGGGGGTGGACTATTCTAAACTATGCAATTTCATAACCAGGGTACTATAAAAATCAGTAATATCTCCAAGAAAAACACTACCGTAGTTTTTAAAAGCACATTATATTTCGAATAAATAACAAGTCCAGTAAACATAGAATTGTACCTTTCACAAAGAAGGTGACAAGAGTTTGAGGGAAGAGGGTAAGACAAGGAACTGAAGCTTCTAAGTTACAGAATTGGGGACAATGAAACCTAACAGATCCAACTGTCTGAACGCCCCAGCTGAAGGGCAGAGGCTCTCAGCCTGGGTAAAAAAGCAAGACCCACTCTGCCTGAGTGCACAGCTGAGCCCTGTGAGGTGGGAGGATTAAGGCCTTTGGAGAGAGGAGGTAAGGCGCCTTACAATGTAGAAACGACTTTGTGCGCCCAACAAAGGATCCATTTTAAGTTATACTTAAAATAAACAAATTAATTAAAAGTAAAGATGGAAAGAGATATATCATGCATACCCTAATCAGAAGAAAGCTGTAATGGTTATATTAACATGAAACAAAGTAAATTTTAAAGAAGGAGAATCAGCAGAGATACAGGAGGCCAACTCACAGTGACAAAGGGGTCAGCTCATCAAGCTGGCCTGACAGTCCTGGACATTTACACACCTGGTAACACAGCTTCACGCCTGAAGCAAAAGGTAATAAAAAGGTAAGGAGAAGTCGACAAATCTACAATTACGGTTGGAATTTCCAACACCCTGCCCTCAAGTAATTGTTAGAACAAGTAGACAGAAAATTAGTAAGAGAGAGAACTTGAACACTACCACCCAACTTGGCTGAAATGACACTCACAGAACACTCTGTGAACCGCAGCAGAATACACATTCTCCACAGTCTTTTCTAACACACAGAACATTTACCAGGATAGTACATCTTTGGGGCCAGAAAAGAAGTCTCAATAAATTTAAAAGGACTAAAGTCAAGTCAAAGTATGTTTTCTCTGAGTAAAATGAAATTAAATTAGAAATCAATAACAGAAAAATATCTGCAAAACTCTAAAAGTTTACAAGCTAAATAATATACTTCAAAAGTCAAAGAAGAAATTTAAAACAGAAATTGCAAAGTATTTTGAAATGAATGAGGATGAAAATACAATGTATCAAAACCCACAGGGCTTAGAAAGAAATTTGTAGCACCAGACACCTACACTGGAAAAGAAGGTCTCTCAATTCAATGACCTCAGGTTTCACCTGATGAAACAAGAAAAAGAACAAATTAAACTCAGCATAAGCTAAAAAAAAAAAAGAACAAAAAATCAATGAAGTAGGAAAGAGAAAAAAATCAAAACTGAAAGCTGATACTTTGAAACAATAAAATCAATAAACTTTTAGCCAGATTGATCAAGAAAAATAGAAAAAGGAACAAATTAACAGTATCAAGAGTGAGAGAATTAACTATAGACCACAAGAATATTAGAGAACAGGGAACATTATCAACTTCATGCCAATAAATTTGACAACCTGGAATAAGCAAATGCCCTGAGAGACCTAAACTCCCACAGCTCACTCAGGAGGAAGCACAGGAAAGCGTCTTCCCGGGCCCTGGCCCCTCAGCACAGCCAGCCGTGGACACTGACCATGGTGGTGACGTGAAACTTCCCTCCTTTCTTCTACATTTATCAATCAGAATTCACCACAAGGAAGAGCCCTCCCTTCTACCAATCCTTATTAACGTTAGTATGGACGCAGGGACTCCGTGCTGTCAACCTGATCCTACCACAGCTATTCACAACGCGGGTCGTTAGATGCTCTTTTAGGTCAGAGCCTATGTTTTTCTGACAAGCCTCCACCCTAGTCACTGTTTCCGTCTTTTTGTTTTTTGGTTTGGAGTACTTGCTTTCTTTCTGGTTCTACAAGATGTCCCTATCACAGCCCTGAACACATTCAATCACTTCTCCAAGGAAGCCTCTGTCCCTTCCTTGCAGGACCACGCTCAGACCTGAGGACGGTGGGTGTGCAGGATGTCAAGGCACAGGCCCCACTCTGGAGGTCCAGCTCATCACAAATTCTTATTTCTGTATGATTTTAGCAGTCATAAATTTAGCACTGACAGCTCAGATTTCAACACCAGGCGGCTTATTTTAGTCACCCCATTCCTTATTTTTAACTTCCCCAAGAGTGAGAAACCTGGTTCCATTATCTACAATAGATTATTTCTTTGCTGACTTCTAGCAAACAGATGTAGCAGCTCCAGGGTTGCTCACCCTATACAACAAGGCTCTGTCTACAAGTGACTGCTTCTGACCTCAGCCTCACAACGCCCTGTCAAGGCCCCGTCCTCCCCAGTTACTCAGGTGAGTCCAGCACCATTAGCTCCACCTATCAGCACTGAGTGAGTCTCAGCATCATCGGTTCCACACTGTGACAGAGCTGCCCTTACTGGTCAGCACTTGGTGAGTCTCAGAGCCGTCGGTTACATTCTGGGACAGAACTGCCCTTACTGGTCAGCACTCGGTGAGTCTCAGCGCCGTCGGTTACACACTGTGACAGAGCTGCCCTTACTGGTCAACAAACGTAGAGACT
>CAUYQV010149796.1:0-12057 GCA_963574575.1 Galagoides demidoff | reverse complement strand
CCTCCCTCCCTTCCTCCCTTCCTTCCTTCCTTCCTCCCTTCCTCCCGTCCTCCCTCCCGTCCTCCCTCCCTCCCTCCCTTCCTCCCTCTCTTTCTCCCTTCCTCCTTTCCTCCCTCCCTCCCTCCCTCCCTTCCTCCCTTCTTTCCTTTCTTCCTCCCTCCCTCCCTCCCTTCCTTCCTTCCTGTGTCTTTTGTGTTGGATGCAAGTTGCATTGCTGCTGGGAGAAGCAGGCCTTACTGCTTGCTAAGCCACTTTGCCTTCATGGAGTGGAGGCCTGCGGGGGACTCTAGCAGCTATTGGAAGGAGGGACAGTGGGGGGGGGAAATGATTTTTAAATGTTGATACGAAAGTACAGTGGACCACAAGTGTTCACAAAAACATGACATTACTTCTTCCCTATTTTAAACAAGAAGATTGAGTCTCAAGGAAGTAAAAAAAAAGAAATCTGTAGTACACTGGGAGGCTAACAGGGAAGATCCCTTGAGCTCTTGAGTTTGAGACCAGCCTGAGCAAGAGCGAGACCCCGTCTCTACTCAAAATAGAAAAATCAGCCAGTCCTTGTAGTGGGCACCTGCGGTCCCAGCTACTGGGGAGGCTGAGGCAGGAGGGTCACTGGAGTGAAAAAATTTGAGGTGGCTGTGAACTATGACATCATGGCACTCTACCCAGAGCTGCAGAGTGATATTCTGTCTTAAAATATATATATATATATGTCCGTCCAATTTCACTTAATCCATTGAACACAGAACTGGAAACTGGGTTTAGTCTCTCTCTCTTTGGAGTAAGCTTTCCACTCTGTAATATTTGGTAGAATTACTGAAAAATCTCTGTAGTCACTCTGTAGATGACAACGCTGGATTCTACAAAGTCCGTTTCCAGGATTCAGCACTGGCCTCTCTCGGGATCACTTTTTAGGCGCGTGGACCCCAGATGGAGTCAAAGCCACCAAAGCAGTTGTCTCCTCCCAACACGAAGCAGGGAGCTACCCACGCTGGGTGGTGCCTGGGGTAAAGAAGAGGAAGTGTCCAGAAACCGGACAAGGCAGACTGCCGCCTGGGACACGGGGCCCTGCAGGTCCGCTTAGGCGAGGCCTGCAGTAGTGATATGTGTGTCATCGTGCCCTCTGATACCCCGGTGGAGCAGTTGGGTTGGTGCTGTCAGCAGCCTTCTCCAGAGGGCAGAGAGACAGGGTGTAGGTCCAGGCAGAGCCACACAGTGGCTGAGCGGTGACCTGTGAGTATCCGTGGCATGCACAGGAAGAGCGATGACCGGTCATGTGCAGACAGCAGTTTTGCAATCCCCGAATCTTGCCGAAGCCTCCTCCCACACTGACTGGGACTGGAAATGTCACAGTTGTCGAGTCATGGGGAGATTGTGTGAGGACATTAACAAAGCCAGAATTCTGACCACAGCAGAGAACCAACTGCCAAGCCACCTAGAGGAAGGTTACATCCCAATGTGTGCTCATTGTCTTTGGAACAACGTGTCACTTCATACTCAAAACGTCTTGCCTCCTTGACTCTTCCCTGCAATTAGCTGTATTGAGGTGACAGTAGGGTCTGGGAGGAAGCAGTGAGGGAGACAGAGAGAAAGCAAGATTGCAAGCTGCTTACTTACAAGTTCAGCCCAGCAGACACAAGGAGGGCGGGGTGACTCCACGAAGGCAGAGAGGCTTAGCAAGCCCGCAACGCACCAGGCCTGCTTCTCCCAGCAGCAATGCAACTTGCATCCATCAGGAAAGAAATGAAGAAGGACGGGAGGGAGGGAGGGTGGGAGGAAAGGAAGGAAGGAAGGGAGGGAGGGAGGGAGGGAGGGAGGGAGGAAGGAAGGAAGGAAGGAAGGAAGGGAGGAAGGAAGGAAGGAAGGAAGGAAGGAAGGAAGGAAGGAAGGAGAAAGAAGAAAGAAAGAAAGAGAAAATGTAGAAAAGAATATTAAGACTTGATTGAAACAAAGCTACAAAATTAAGGTTAAGCTGAATAAAAAAATGTACCTAGTTTATCATTTACTTTTCTATATCTGAGTTCCAAACCTAGACAGCTAAGGCCTCCTGTTTTAAGTAGCATGCCAGTCAACTTCCCGAAGGAAGGCAGGTGGCATTAGCAGGTGAGAAGCCGGGGCTTTAAATCCTGGCTTCTTTTCTGGATGCAAAGGAAAGAAGGAAATGTACACCATGGAGGAAAAAATCAGAGCAGAAGCCCAAAGCCAGATCCACAAAAAAGTCACCATGGTGGTCTTACCATCTAAAAGGTTATTGGCAAGTTAGTGGCCCATGTTGGGTGACAGTGTCAGCTCTACTTTTCAGTGAATGAGTCAGTGCTACAGTCCTCAGAATGAAAAACCGTCCGGTGGTTATGGAGCGTCAGAGCACATGAGAACTTTGCAGGGGAGGCAGGTTCTGTTTAGATGTCGTGGCTCACAGTAGGTAGTCACAAACGAGGGCTCCGTTAAACTCCTGTGGGGCTCAGAGATGTTCAGTAATGTCCTCAGCCCCGTCATTCCTCACAGCAGGTGTGTGACCCCACCAGGAGGACCGGAATGGTAAACAGATGGAGTAACTCTCACAGACCTTGTGGGTTAGTGCCTGCTACCTGCTCAGAAACTAAGTAGACAGTAGACGTGGGTTCCATTGCCATCTACTTTTTCCCTACCATTTAATCACTAGCAAAGATCTGTCCAAAGAGCAGTTTATGTTACAGAATCATTTTGAGGCACTCAATTTGATTTTAATAGTCATTTCTAGGCGGTGGCTAGTTTGTGATTTTAAAGCAAAACAAAACACACCGTTTAAAAATGAGTTAAGCGTGCTCAATTCCACAGCACATGTACTAAGATTGGAATACTACAGAAGAGATTAGCGTGGGCCCAGTGTAAGGATGACACGCAAATTCGTGAAGTGTTCCTTATTTTAAAAGATGGAGACTTTACATTGTACTTGCCTGGATGGAGTTGAAACACATTCTTCTTGGTAAAGTATCTCAAGAATGGGGAAATAAAAGTATCCAATATACTCAATACTAATATGAAACCAATATGTAAACAACTATACCCCCATAAGAAAGTTGAAACACAAATATAGTCTAAGAAGAAGGAGGGGGAAATGGGAGGGGAGGATGGGGTGAAGGGGAAGGAGATTGGTGGGGTCTCACCTGATGTGCACAAGGTGAGGGGTTCAGCACGCCCCCAGGTGAAGGGCTCAACAACAACTTGAACTTTACCTTAGAAATTAAAACAATGTAACCTAAACACCTGTGTCCTCCTATTAATTTAAAAAAAAGTGTAATCAATAAAAAAGATTAGCGTATTTATGGGGCAATAAAAGAATAGAAAAACTAAAAAAAAAAAAAAGAGCTAAGCTAAACTGAGTTAATGAATTAAGCTAGGCTAGGTGTTCTTTGTATGTTATAGAAGTGATGGGAAGCACCCAGGATAAGATAAATTGAAATAAGGGTAGAAGAGAGACCAGAACAGAAGGGCTCTAGTTGTGCAGATAAAGCTGCCTTCAATCTAAGTGCAATGTGGTAGGGACACAGGGCCATGTCTTTGCTGTATCCCGTGTCCCCTTCCTCTGACCCCCAGTCCTCCTGGGCCTCTGTCTTCAACTGAGCTCCCTTGCCCGCCTTCCTCAGGTTCTCCTAAAACTACCACTTGAGACAAAAGATGACCTGATTTTCATCCAGATCATCTTTTTTTTTTCTGTTTTGGAATGTTGCATGAGAAATTGGAGGCCCTAACCGTTAATTTTGACCAAACAGAATTCCATTCTTCTACCTCACTGTCTTCATTTTTTTCTGTCTGACTTCACACTCACTTTCTGAACAAGAAGAGAAATTTTGAATTGGTTGGTTGTAAAAAGTGAAAGGAAAAAAAAAAAAAGAACCGTGGACGGAAGCACGCCCTTCTCCCTGGGTTCTTAGCATTCTGCAACGCACCTGTGTTAAAATATGAAGAAATAAAACAAATATAAATTATGCATTTTCCAACTTAATTTAAAATGCATTATGCTCTGCTTTGTTCTCTGGAATTAGTCTTATTAAGGGGACAGATCTGTATGGATTAATTTTGAGTCAGTTTTTTCACTTCTTTGTAATTCAGTGGCAAGGATTTTTGTCCCCAGGCATCAAATTAATTTTTTTTTTTTTTTTACTGTAAGTAACACATACAAAATATAGGCCTTTTTGTGTTATTTCTTTGTTTACCTAGTGTGCAGCATTGTCTCGTATTTCCACCCTATTTTGAATCTCTTTAAAGAACAAAACTTTCCAAATGATTTTTAAAGCAGTATAACCTTTGTCCCAATATTGGAGTTAAAGACAATAATAGCATCATCCCCCAGCTGGTGTGCATTCCTGTTAGAGTGCCTCCCTCCGATCCAAATTCAGAGGCGACCGGCCCCCGAGCCCCTGCCCTCCCAATAATTTTGGCAACACATGGAATGCCATTTTTTGTCCATTTAATATATGTTACCAAATCATCATTTGTACGTATTGTTTTAGTACTGTAATTCTTTGTTCCACTTGGACGTTTTAAATCTTTATTTCCTCCCCCCCCCAACCCGAGCAAGAAAACAGTCTGTATTCTTAATTAGTCTTCTTTAAACAAAATACCCTTTCATATGCGCTAATAAAGACTAAGGATCTTCCCTCCCTTGTTTAGATAACTGCTTGCTGTAGTATAAAATTGTAAGAGACACGGTGCAGATCAAGTTGTGGGCTTGAAGTGGGGAAGAAGAGCAAGCCGTGCCATGATAAGCAGATTTTAATGATTTACTATAAATCAGCATTTTTGCCCTGTCAGTGAGATTGAAGAGGCAGACAGCTCCTCACATGTCTGCCGAGCAAATGTCTTCCTGATGAATCATGTGCTCTGAATCACTGATCACAACATTCAAACGCACATCCAAATAATGAGAGAGACACACACACAGGCTCCGATGGCCGCTCGAAGGCAGCCGGGAAGGATGTTTTCTCGTTGTGTGGTAGTTAAACCCTCACATTGATCCTCGGAGGACTCCACGGAGGGGAAGAGAAGTGTATATTACCCGCTCAACCGCTGGTGCCTGAATATAGACTGATCTGCATAAATGCTCCTCTCCCCCCACCCACCAGACTTTTGATGAGAATCTAATCTAGTCTTGAGGAGAAGGGGTGGGGGAGACAGACGGTAATAAGGAACCTAAATGTAAAGAATCTGGCCGCAGAAAGCAATAGGAATCGGGGCTAATTTCCACTGGGTGAAGGCTCATTGGGTCTGGGGGCTGCTCTGGGGGCAGCCTTCACTCACTCCCAGACCCTTGGCTGCCTCGGCCAGTGTCAAACAGACCCCCCAGATGATGGCATCACAGGCAGGTGGGACCCCCTCCCGGGAGGCAAAGACCACCCATGTTGGAAGACCCCCCTCCCGGGGAGGCAAGAACCACCCATGTTGGAAGGACCCATCAGGAAACTAGGTATGCTGGACCCTGGACTGGACAATGGCTGCAGGAGCCTGGACCCTGAACTGACTCTGAGCCCACCCCAGACCAGCACTTGGTGGATACTTAGGAAGCCTTTCCAGTGACCCAGAAGCTGTCCGTGGATGCAGCTAAGGGCCCCTCCTCCTGACCCCAGCATCCTGGCACCAGCCTCTCTCAGATCCTGCTTCATGTTTTTGTCCTTTTAACACAGTCGTGTGTCCAAATATCCCGCACAGAGTACAGACTTTATCACCATCCACCCAGCCCTGTGAGCAATGAACGAGCGAACCATGGCCCACTGGGGCCAAGGGTTACTATGTGAACTCAACCGGCTCCTGAGCTCCCTGCAGCCTCACCCCTCAGAAAATGTGAGGTCATCTGTGCACCAAGGATGACCCCTTGCCCTTTGTCAGCTCCTTACCCACTACCCTGGCATCCGAGCTCCTGCTCTGGTGCCGGCCGGAGAATCCTCCAGGGCCTCATCCCAACCCGGGACATACCACATGTCACACTGCTCAGGGGACATTCCCCAAGAGAGGTCTCAACTCAAGCTGCTGAGGAAAGGGGGCTCTAACCACCAGGGAATCTCCTGCTCCATTCCTGTGCACACCCCACATTCCAGCTGTGCCCCAGAACACGGTCTGGGCTCCCGAGATCCAAACTGCACTCCTGGCGTCTGGGCGGGAGGCCCAGCCCTCCCCATGTAAATCTACTTACTATAGACACAGAGGTCCCGCCCCCACGCACTGTCTCATCCCCACACTGGAAGTAACCCCTCCCTTCTCTAAGCCCCATGATGCTTTGGGTGCTTTGTCTGTTCATTCAATCAACTCATACTTAACAGAAGGCCCTCTGGTTTTTAAGTCGGACTTAGTACAAGGTCTTCCACATCCTCTCAAGGGATATGAAGGTCATGGAGCATTCAAGCCTCTGGGATGGTCCCCTAGACTATGGCATCCCTGCCTGCTACTGGTACTGGGAAAACAAGGAAGCTACAGATGGGTGACTGAGCACCTGCTGTATGCAGGGCAGTGCTCTGGGTACCTGCTGTATGCAGAATGATGTTCTGGGCACCTGTTGTATGCAGAATGCTGTTCTTGGCACCTGCTGTGTACTGGGTGGTGTCCTGGGCACCTGCTGTGTGCTGGGTGCTGTTCTGGGCACCTGCTGTGTGCTGGGTGCTGTTCTGGGCACCTGCTGTGTGCTGGATGGTGTTCTGGGCACCTGCTGTGTGCTGGGTGCTGTTCTGGGCACCTGCTGTGTGCTGGTTGGTGTTTTGAGCACCTGCTATGGTACTGGGTGGTGTTCTGGGCACCTGCTATATGCTGGGTGGTGTTCTGGGCACTGTAATGACCTTGACAGGGCTGAACAGGGTCATACCTAGGGTGGCTCCAAGGATATGTGTCCCGTGTCATTGTTCAGGATCCCACATTTAGAAGGGCCCCTTTCTGGTTTAAAGTCACTATAATAAAATACGTTAACAGTTATTGAAAAAGAAGGACCTGCCCTTTTATTTATTTTTTATTTTGAAGGATTTTCACTTGAGCTGTGAGGAGAGTGGTAATAGACAAGTGAGTGGGTTAGCAAGGCCTTTCAGACAGTTCTAGCTGGTGAGACAGAGGGGAAGGCAGGGCTGCTTCACAGGGCGGAGTCAGGGAGGCTGGTGAGAGTCAGGACCTCTGAGCGCTGTGCATGCTGGGAGGCTCAGCCCAGGCAGGCTGAGATAAACCAGTCAACCCCACGTGTGAGGTGAGTCAGTCCACCCCATGGGCTGCCTCCTAAGTGCTTGGCCTTTGGTTATGATCCGATGTGGGGGGTCCTATCGCCTCCTTTCCTGGCTGGCAGCAGACAGACCAGACCCTCAACACCAGCAGGCAGACAGCCCCCCCTTGGTGCAGGCTCAGGAGCTGGAGCCTCAGTCGCTTGGCCCCAGGGTCTTCTTTGTCCTTGTGTTCACCTGATTGTGCCCTGGGAATTTCTACAGGAAATTAGGAATCCCCTAGAGAACCTGGAGACACCCCAGCACCAGTGCTGCTCCCTACCCCGAGCGCATCCTGAGACTTTCTGATGCCCCTGATGGGCCTGAGGGATGGGGATACGGCCCAGCAGGTGCCCAGGCCTCCCCTTCTCCACTGATGCATCCAGGCCCAGACCCCTTGATCCTGGAGCACTCTGACGGGCTGTGTTAGAGCTTCTGCTTCAGCCTTCCTTGGCCCCCGTGAGGTGGTCATGAATGGGGCCTATTGCCTGCTGGGGAGTTTGGCCTCATTTTGGCCACTGACCATCCTACTGATGCCTCTCTCCTCCCACCACAGAGCCTCACCCAGCCTGGCTGCCTCTCAGGAAAGACAACAGAATGGTCATACCATCCAACCTCACAAAGAAGACTTGAGGTGACAAACTAACGCAGCACCAGGCAAGCAGCTGGCACCCTAGACTCTGCCACCCTCTCCAGGTTGTCCTCCATCAACTGCAGTCTTCCCCCTGGTCCTCGATACACACTCCCACAGCAGCAGCGACTGATCTCTGTTGTCACATAGCACCAATGACATTCTCATGCAATGGCCACCTACATGCAGGAAGACAGCTCCCTGAGAGCAGAGACCTCAGTCACCATGAGGCTGGGTGGAGGGCACAGACAGCACCTCTCAGCCCACCAGGACCTGATACCTGGCAGGTGTGTGTGAAAGGTCGGGGGGGGGGGGGACAGAGCAGGGGGAGTGGCGAGGGCACAGCCACAGCACGAGCTGAGTGTGAGCAGGGCCGAGGAAGGAGGCCGTCAACACAACAAGGAGTGACAACAAGCACCGGGCAGTTGAAAGCAAATCTCAGCCACAATGTAATTATCCACCCAGGAAAAGAGGGTCCCCTCTCGTGGGACAAACATCCGTGTGAGGAGACAGCAAGTAAACCCGTTCTAGGTCAATTTAAAGGTTAAATGGAGGTCAGTGAGGCGGGGTGGGGGGTGCTGAGAGCATCCTGATGATGGGAGTGGTCTCTTGCCAATCACTCAGGACTTTAACCTTTGGCCCTGACATTCATTTGAAAAAGAAAAAAAAAAACTGTGAAGCAGATAATTGGGTATTAGTACACATACCATTTTAGTAATCTTAGAAAATAAAAAAAAAAAAAGAGTGATTGCAGAGCCAGTGGCAGTTACTTTAGAAAGATAGTAACGTGTAATTCCCAGTTTCCCAGACTGTAACTTTTGCACTTACCACTAATTTCTCCACTGCTCCAAATGCAGTGTGTACATTTAGTTCAGAATTTATCATCACCGTTTGTGTATATTACGCCAGCAGCATAATCTATTCTCATGAAGCTAATGCTCGGTATTAGGAAAATGGACTCCGCGTGGATCTGGCCGGGCTCCGTCCTCAGACACCCCCCGGTCGATGCTGCAGGTTTGGGGGCCCCGTGCCCCTCCCCCAGAGGACGTGAGGCTTTATGTTTGGGGCGGTGCCTCCAGTCGGCACTGTCTGATTACTGCAAGTTGCTGGTGACCACCGTCTATGGATGTAAAAATCGATGACCTACATAAGATTTTGATTTTGCACTGGGAGTTGAGGGGGGGAGGGAGGAGAGGATTGCAACGCGGAAGAAAATAGTGAAACAGTCAGGTTAAAAAATATTAGCATGTTGGACTCCAAAATACATTTTCAGGAAGATACCTTTTCTCTTTTCCTTTGGAACAGGAGCATAGTTAATTTCATGGTCATTTGATTAAAACAGTCAATTGTATTAATGTATTATTGAGCTGAGCGTTCTGGTCATTCCACGGTGGACGCTCGCTCGGGCTCAGAGTACAAAACCTCGTCATCCCAAGGCCGTTTGGGAGCTGCTGGAACCAGGACCTGCTACTGAAACCCCTCGCTGGATACTCAATCCTTGTTTTTATTTTCTTAAAAGAGAGAGAGAAATAAAAAAAAAAACCCTCAAACTGCTGATTTCTGCAGAAAAATCTGCAAATGAACTGTTCTATTAGCACAAACATACCAGTCTTTAGAACCCTTCTCTTCAAAAGCATAATTAGGTATTTATTTCAGACATACTAACATCTTTGCAGTAGCTAATAAGATGCAGCCCATTTGAATATTAATATAATAAATGATTAAATTAAACAGCAAGATTCAGACTCAGAAATAGCCTTTATAGGTCCCAGGGGGTCACTAAAACTGTTTCCATTTCTTCCTACAGTTAACATAGTGCAAGGGACATGAATGCATAGAGCAATATTTGTCTTATGAAACGCGGAGTTTTATATGGTGCTATTCAGTTTTATTACTCCACAGTTTGAATCTGGGGCCCAGAGTGAAGTCACCACGCTGAGGCCCGACAGCGGCTCTTCCTGTCTCACAGCCTGCTGGCATTCCAGAGACGCTCCCCTGCTCGGGGAGGAGTCCTCGCCCGTAGTCTCCGTGCCACTAGACACCCACATGGCAAGCACAAGGTAGACTCATAATGGGATTAAAAAAAAAAAAAAAAGACCCAAAAACCAACTGATTCCACATACCAAACTATCTAGGTTGTGCTGTGTGTGTGTCTACGTGGGTGTGTTTCTCTACGTGTACGTCCCACAGAATGTAGCACATGTGTGTGGCTGGAAGGCCACACCCAAGAGCCGGGGTGGGGTCCGGGGCCAGCTGCCCCAGGATGTGGGCACGGGCTTCATCTCACAACTCAGAGGGACCCCCTCCCCCAGCTCCACTGGCAACAAAAAGAATAGGCAAAGTCGGCAATTATAATTGGCCGTTATTCTAATAAAGGTGGTTCCCTTTTTAAATTAGTTCATGAAAACTGCACACTCTCCAAATCCCATGAACCTGAGATGTGTTAATAAACATCTGGCCATGGTTTTTTGCTTAATTAGCATTCCTCGGTTTGGACGGAAGTCTGTTTATGTGAAACAACACACACACACACACACACAGATTCTATTCTGCAAGCCACAACCCCCCAGAAATCCAAGCCAGGCTCCCCTAATGGTCGGTGGGAGATTTGGGTCCTTCCGCTACTTCTATCTGTCAACACAGCAGCAGAAGAGAGGAGATACTTGGACCTGATTGCCTAATTTTATTATGCAAGCCTCAGATCCAACATCTAATAACCCAATATAGTCCTGCTCAGACAGAGTCACATTTTTGAAATAAAAAAGATATTGAAGCTTGGAGATCTGCTTGAATAAAAGAAGAAGAGAAAGAAAGAAAGAAAACAACACAAACCAACCTGGAGCATGTCCACAGGCCACACTGTTATTATTACCCGCAGCTCCAAATCTCCCAGCCCCATCTCTCTAAGGAGCGGCATCGGCGCGGAGGTAATGGATAAACGGCAACCCGGTTTGCAAGACTCCACTGTCTAAATTAGATAACAGAAAAGTAGGAAGAAAACTCGAAGATAAGTGGTGCAAAGTAAATCAAAACAAATCATCTTACCAAACTTTATTCACATCTGATACCATTTTTAGAAATTAAGGTCAGTTTTGTGGAACTAATAGGGAGTTATACCTATATATCTTGGACACCATGACAATACTGGACGGGAAGATTTATACACCGTGGTTGCAGATGCAGAAGAAAGATATGAAAGATCAAATGGAAGTGCATGATAACAAATGAAAAATGGTCCCCACAGCCCATAAATTAATTGAGAAAAGAAGGTTGTCATTATTTGAACATGCTTTAAAATAAGGTATGGGGTCCAGATGGCTGAGAATAGATAGGCCCACAAAGTTTGAGTAATTGATGACTTAAAAATAAAACAAGATCTTAAAGAAATGAATCACATCGGGCAAGTTAGAGGAGGAATATTATAAGGAAGAAGAAGAGATTAAATAAAGCCTGCAGAACAAGACTGAACCCCAAATCTCTGGGATGGTTAAAGCCAAAGGGAAACAGGAAAGCAGACAGTGTATTAGCCGGGATTCAAAGTGGGGGCTCTGGTCAGAGCTGCATTTCAGATGTTAATCCACTCCCCTAGTTAGCTTGGTTTGGGGTTTTCTGTTGCAAATATACCCTTTTTTAAAATTTTCTTTTAATGGTATCAAAATAGGCTGCACTGAGGTAGGCCACCAACGTTGTCGCAAATAATACTTTTCGGCTGCTGCCTCTAACGTTAATCCCCCACTGGAAAATTCAGAAAACAATTTGCCTTTGGGGTATATGTGTGGAGGGTGGCTGGCAGCTTGGGAATTTGGGGGGGGGGAGGATTGCCAAAGAAGCAAACTCAATTGATTTGCCACAGCCATAGTAGACCATGACCTTCCCTGAGGAGGGGATGTCACTGCCCAGACGAGCCCAGCTCCTCGTCTCCCCTCTGCCAAGGGGAAGGTGGGGCTTATCTTTGGGACTGTCTCCTGGAAATAATGTTTCTGGGGGCAACAGGATGCCAAATGAATTCTAATCAATAGCGCAAATTCTCCCTCCCTCCCTCCTTCCTTCCTCCCTCCCTCCCTCCTTCCTTCCTCCCTCCCTCCATCCTTCCTTCTCTCCCTCCCTCCCTCCCTCCTTCCTCCCTCCCTCCCTCCATCCTTCCTTCCTCCCTCCCTCCCTCCTTCCTTCCTCCCTCCCTCCATCCTTCCTTCTCTCCCTCCCTCCCTCCCTCCT
>CAUYQV010149794.1:0-18613 GCA_963574575.1 Galagoides demidoff | reverse complement strand
TTGGGAGTTGGAGGCAGGAGACTCGCTTGAGCCCAGGAGTTGGAGGTTGCTATGAGCTGTGATGCCATGGCACTCTACCCAGGGGGATAGCTTGAGGCTCCGTCTCAAAAAAAAAAAAAAAAAAATGGAACGTATGATTTAATTTTTACATTCAAATTCTGATACAAAACCAGAATCCAAACACTAACAAAAGAGAGGTGGGATGCACAGTGCATGCTTTGTAACAAAGAAAACAGCCTAGGCCTCACAACACCTGCTTAAATTTAAAAAAAAAATCACCAAAATTTTAATTGGTAGTACTTATAAACTTGAATACGAGCCCTCGGAATTTATCATCTTTTAAAGGACTGTTTAAGGAGTTAGTATAGATTCATGAAGCTATTCCATGTATCGTATTGTTCAAATAACAGTGGTAGTGAATTGTGATTTTTATGTTATGACAAGTCTAACTTGCAAAGGAAAAATTCCAGTGGATGAGATGTTAAAATCACATGTCTATTGAAGGGGAACATTTGATGGAGTGGGGCATGGACTGTTCTCAAATATAATGCTGTTTTCAAAAATAGGAAGTAAATCACAACGACTATCATTGAAACTAGAATGGGAGGGAGGGTTAAACGATCCAATTTTTCATGTTATACTCTTCCTTCTTCCAGAAGGAATCTGAGATGAAGGGATTGAAATAGCAGGCTCACATTCCACGGGGGAGTAAGGCAACGTCTCCTGGGGGCGGGGGGGGGGGCAGCTGCACGATGGGATTTGGGAGGCACAGACACGAAACGCTCCCTCTGCCAAGCAGGACATATTTCAATGTGTTTTATTTTAAGTCCTATTTGCATTATTGCCCTCCCGGTTCTGAGTGACTTCACTGTCACTGAGATGGGTCAGATGAGGAATGGGAGGGTTAAGAAGTGGAGAATTATAAAACACAGACGAAAAGTGGGCTTCGGACAAGACAAAACAAGTGACTCTCCCACTTTAGTGCTGTGCCTACTTTAGTTTCTTCAACTGTTACTGGGAATAACAATGATGATGATGGTGGTGATAAAATAACTCCTTACAGAATAGTTTTGAGCCAAGGATTAGCAAAGAAGATAGTATAGGGCTGAAAACTGGCTACAGGCTTAGCACCTATAGCTCAGCGGCCAGAGTGCCAGCCACATACACCGAGGTTGGTGGGTTCGAACCCAGCCCGGACCTGCCAAACAACAATGACAAAAAAAAAAGAAAAAAGAAAAGAAATAGCCAGGCGTTTTGGCAGGTACCTGTAGTCCCAGCTATTTGGGAGGCTGAGGCAAGAGAATCACTTAAGCCCAAGAGTTGAAGGATGGTATGAGCTGTGACACCACTGCACTCTAATGAGGGTGACATAGTAAGACTCTGTCTCAAAAAAATTAAAAGAAAACTGACTACAAACACAGGCCCCGGACAGCCCTGCCTTTGTAGCTAAGCAGATCTTGGGCTAGCCCTGTACCAGCCTGTCTCTAAACATCAGTTTCCTTATCTGTAAACATGAATTGATAATAGAGTCTACTTCAGAGGATTGTGAGAATTAAATAATCTATACTAAATGCTCAATGCTGTTTTAATGAGGATAAAGCACTTAGTACAATGCTTAGCACATAATAAAACATTTCATAAGCAGTAACTATATTATACAAATTGTCAGTAGGCCAACATAGTAAGTGTTTGCGTGTTCTGAAGAAAGACTGGACAAGTTTCAGAAAACAATGCATAATTTAGCAGGTGTCCTCAAACTACGGCCCGCGGGTTACATGTGGCCCACCTAGGACATTTATCTGGCCCGCCGGGTGTTTTTGCTGCCGCTGCCTGTCCTGCTTAGCAGCCAACTCATCCCAGAGCCCACAGTCTGGCCCTCCAATGGTCTGAGGGACAGTGAACTGGCCCCCTGTTTAAAAAGTTTGAGGACCCCTGATTTAGAGTCTCTGATAAACAGAACTCATACTGTAATAGATCTCAGGACAAAGGCTTATGCAAACTCACATCAACAAAGGTCCCACTGTCAAATCTCTTGGCGGCCTCATTCATGTTAGCTGGTGTCCATGACACCACTGTGCACATATACACAACCTGTATCTCCAAGGAGGGCAGCTCACAACAAGAGTGGCATCTATTCTCTTTGGTGTCTTTCCTCTAAGGTTTTGTTTAATAAGAGCAGCCAAATGACAAAGGAATATGCAGGAGATGGGGGTAGCAGTTCGCGGGACCAGAAGGGGACCATGCAGTTCCATAAATACGAGCATCTGCCATGATCCAGGCACCAGCCCTCTCTTTCATGTTGCAACTTCACTGATGACTCTGTAAACATGACTTTGCTATTTGAGAAAAACTTCAGTCTTATCTACTAGTTTACAGAGCTAACATCTGTGAATTTTCCCCTTGGGAGGCAAATTTAACATTGTTGACACAGTTAAATTAGACCTAACCAGAATGGATATGACTGAAAACTGAATCATCGGGAGCTGGCGTGGTTTAGTCGGGACTGGAGGAGAGTGGGCAAGGGAGGCTGCTCTATATATGGTGACAATCTGTGATCAAATTCAGTCAAGCACAAGCTTCTTGGCATGGCCTTCAACGTGCTCCAGGATCTTGCTCCTTCGTCATCTCCTTCCACTCCCCGCTCACGCTGCCATCGTCCCATCCTGCCTGTGAAGCCTGACCCATACTCCCTGCCTTTATTCCTGGCCTGGATGGAATGCCCTTGCCCCACTCACCCCCCAACAGGCCTGTAACTGTGTGCTGTGTGCAGGTCTGTCTTCTACCCTGGCAACTCCTGGAGGTAAGGAGTATATAACCATTCACATCTCCAGCTGCAACCCCCAACCCAGGGTCTGCCTATAGAGAACACAGAATGGAAGCCTGGCTTCAAATAGAATACCAGTTTCAAATGCTTTCTCTGACGTGTATGAGCTTGGGTAAGTTAACCACTAAGGATTTCAGTCTTCTCATCTGTGAAATGGACACAATAAACCACTTAATTTACTGAGTTGTTGGGAGAATCAAATACTTGTACATATGTAAAGCACTTAAAACAGCACCTGGGTACAGAGTAAGAGCTACACATGTATGAGGGTTTATTACCACACTCATTGTCATTGTTGCTAAATGCCGTGTAATAAAGAAAAGTGAAAAAGGGAGATTGTGTGCCCTACAGCTGAGCAGACTTCGGAATTCACATGCTGGCTCAGTGCCACCCTGTTCAGTGGACTATGCCATATAGCTCCTCACAGCGTGTGCACAGAAGTAGCCAGAGCTTTCACTCTGGTCGGTGTTCATGACTTATTTCTTACTTGGGCTACCAACCTGCTCCTGCCAAATCCAGCCAGCTAAGAACCCCCAAACCCCACAGCAGCAACACAGCGTGACATGCCAGGGACACTGCTGCTCAGTCCCCAGCAGAAGCTCCCAGTCCTAGAATGTCAGTGCTGAGAGCTAGAGAGGATCTTCTCCAAAGTCACCCCCATAACAGATAGGGAAACAAAGGCCTAGAGAGATCTTATGTTTGCATTTTGTCAGTACCAGGTTTATATATGTGTTACTTTTCATGCAATCAACTTTGTAGGGGGTACTAAGAGTACAATAATCATAATTTAAAGCAGGATGGAACTTTAAAGTTTATCTATTCTGGCACTTTTCCAACTGCACATTCTAAGGTGTCAAGGTGAGATGTGAGCTGTTGCAAGCAGTGCATCATTCCTTTGATGACTATTTATTAAGCACCTGCAAAGTGTATGTGTCTATACAAGTCAGACATCACCCTGGCCCCCAGGACCTTATATGCTAATGGGGAGGGGTGACATTAAGGAAATAATCACACATCCATAGTAAAGTCTCACGGTTGCAAATGGATTATGTTTTAAAACATACTAGAATGAGCATTACCATCTACATGCCAAAATTCTTTCTGATGGGAGAAAAAGGCAGGGTTGGGGGTGGAGGGGACAGTTACAGGTAGTGCCCTGGAAATCACCCACCCCACTGAGTTGACTAGTGCAAGAGAGTTTCATGCAGATTAACATTACCATTATGTGGCTGCTGCAAGAGACTGTAAACCACTTCACTAGCTCTATCCATTCCCATTTGACAGATAAGCAAACTGAGGCCTGAAAAGTTAAACTCATTTGCCCAAAGTAGCACAGAGAAATGAAAAATGGAAAAATGTTAAAATCCTGTGATGGCTCACATAGCCTTCCTTCCAAAACCAATCCAGCTCCCATAGCATGGCGCATGATCTGCTCATTCTGTGCCTCCCACTCTTGATGGAGCCACCAAACCACACGCAAAGCCCCGAGGGGACCTCTGCCTTCCCCACACCACTCCCTCCACCAGTGATCCAAAGTCCACAGCCTATAAATAGCTCCGGCTCATCTTCAGCACTCAGGACTCAGCTCGAGTTTATGAGAAACACTCTTCACATCATGTATTCATCCATTCAACAAATATTTATTGAGTAACTTCTAAGTGCCAAGCACCTGCTGGTACAGCGGAAAACAAAACAAAGCCTCTGCCCTCATGGAGCTTACATTCTAGTGAGAGAAACAGACAATAAACAAATAATACATAATAAAACCCCAGGTAGAGTTTAGTGCCATTAAAAAAAAGATCAAAGGCTGGAGACTGGTGAAGGATCATTAGAGAAGGTCTCTCTGGGGAGGTGGCATTTGATCAGAGATCTGAATATGTGACAGAGTAAGCAGCACAAATAACTGAAAGGGGGAATATTCAGGAAGTAACAGCAGTGACCCTGCAATTACTATAACTTTTTCTTTCCTTGTGTTTTATTCTCTATTGAATTATATTCAAATTCAACTAAGCATATTCCCAGGACCCAGCACAGAACTTGGCACCTCAATAGTGGACGTTTACAGAGCGAGTGATTGAACCTGAGCTGGGAGGCACACGCCCATCTAGCCCCATCTTCCCTAATGAACTCAATCTAGCCTGCTTCATGTCTCTCTCCTCCACAGGGGTAAGCTAAGCACAGGCCCTACCTGGGCCAATCTGCCCAGCCTGACTGTGGCCTGGTTTCAGTCGGAGGGTTCTCTTTCCAGTAGGACTCTGGTACTGACCAGTTGTTCAGTTTGACTTTGTCTGGGCCTCATATCCCTGGCCTGGACATGGGACCCCAGGTGGCAACCCAGACACTCCAGGACTGGGAATCCACCACTGCTTTTCTCATGTTTTCCCAGGAAAGTCCTCCCCTGAATTCCAAGCTCCACAGCTGGGGGCCCTGACACCTGGACTGGGATTTCTCTAGTGGCTAACTACCCACCGGAAGTCTGCCCTGCCTTGATGTCTAACTTCCCTCTAAACCAAATGACCCTTTGATCACCTCAATCCTTCCTGCAGCCGTCTCTATGCATGCTCCAACCACTTGAAAAAAACCATTACTGAAGGCCTATCATAGCCAAGACAGGGCTAAGTACCAGCGTACCCAGGTTGCCTGCTGTAGATCCCTGCTACCATCAACAGATCACGTGTGTCTGTCTCCACACTCAGCTACCCTGAATCCAAATCCTAACAACTCCTGAAAACACATTAAATTACCCACATGCTACAAATAAAGTCAAGTGGCTTTATCCACTCATCCAGCTCACTGGTGCTTCCTCCTAGCCCCCACCAGCTAAAAATGGGCTCAGGGACAAATAGCTCATCACTTCATTCACTTCATTCACCCCTCCACTCAGCACTTACTGACACTTGCTATATGTGAAGCCTTGGAACATAAAACACATTGCCTGTGACACTGATGAGGAGGAGGAAGAAAAGGCTTACCAGGCAAAACAACTTGCTCAAGGTGACACAGTATCAGGGTGTAGTGAGACCCTAGTCTGCCTGCCTCCAAAATACAAACCATCACACTTCCTAAGAGTAAACACATAGCCTCAATGAAAAAGTGAAAGAGAGAGGGTCTGGGCCCCAGGGACACACCAGCTGGTGGAAGAGCCAGGCATATAAACAACTATCTACAACATGCAGAGTTAAGTAACGATGGCTGGAGATGTATCAAGAGCCCTAAGGGAGCCTGGGGAGAGAGGGCTAACTTGACTAGGTCTGGGAAGCCTTCTTGGAGGAAGTGACTTTGGGACTAGGCCTTGAAGCATGAGCAGTTTCCAGCTGACAAGAAGGCTCGGGCGTGGGGCACCGTAGGAGCTCAGCCCTCGCCCGCCGACTTGGCCTGGGCCGTGCCAGGTCTTCTGAGGACATCCTGTCCACCCCCCCTATGCCCATGGGGCCGGGCCGGGCCTCACCTCCTTCCACCTGAGCTGTCGGATGCTGATCTTTAGGGCGTCCAGAGAGGTCCTGGCCTTGGAGCTGTCCACGGTGACGGGCCGCGGCAGGCTGTACTCGTCGGAACGCTGGCCCGAGCTCCGCTTGCAGCTTCTGCACTTGCTCCTGGACTTCCCATGCAGGCAGTGGCCCCGCGCCAGCGCTGGCTTCGGGTTGGCCGGGGTCAGCGTGGGCAGTGGCCGCAAGGGAATACGAACGTCCCCTTCCTCGGCTGCGCGGGGCTGCGCCGAGGCCGGGACCTTGGGCTGCACCTCCCTAGCCTTGCTCTCGGGCTCTCCGGCTGCGCCCGCGTCCACACGGACCTGCTCCGCTTTGGCCTCCACGTTAGCCTCCGTCACTGCCTTGGCCTCTGCCTCCTCTTTGGTCTCCGCTTTAGGCTCCGCCACTGCCTTGGCCTCTGCCTCCGCTTTGGTCTCCGCTTTGGCCTCTGCCCCCGCTTTGGCAGTGGCCACCGCCTCCGCCTCCAACCTGGCCGCCAGATCCCTCTCGAAGCTGCCCCGACTCATGGCGCTCAGGGCCGGGGCCAGTGCCAGTGCCGCCGCCGTCGCCGCCGCCGCTCCGCCGCCCCGGCCCAGGAGCAAACAGCCGCCGCCGCCGCCGCCGCCGCCGCGCGCTCCCCGCCCGAGCCCGTTGCCATGATCGCTCAGGCTGGGGTTGACATGAGCAGTCACCGCCTGGAGACGGGGCCCGGGAAGGGACAATCACCAACTAAGCCCCAGCGACCTCATAGGCGAGGGTGTCCACGTGACCAGGCCTGTCACAGAGGCGGCGGCGGCCATCCTGGAAGTGGGCAAAGGCGCTTTGGCTCGCCGGGCTGGAGAACCTGCCGCGCGTCGGAGCGCGCGGAACCAAGGGAGAAGCCGGAGGTGAGATGGGGAAAGGGGTTGAGCACACGGCGGGGCTCCTGAACCTGGGGACTGGAGAGGCGCCCCCACCTTCACTGGATAATTCCTCTTGGGGCTGATGATGACTGTGACAAGTCCAGGCCTAGGGGAGCAGCCAGTGCTCCGGTGGAAGAAAGCCTTCTCTGATCCTTGGAGAGCTCCCAGACTGAGGAATCACCTGTCCTATTCGCAGAGAGCTCCTGCTGGGATGGACAAGCCCTTTAGATAGACACCATCTAAAGTCCAAAAACACTAATTGTCCTAACAGATCCTTCTTGATTACCTTTTCGTTTTTCAGAGACAAGGTCTCACTCTGTCATCCAGGCCTCGACTGGATTGAGTTGAGGACATTCACGGCTACTGCTTCCCATCAGGGCACTTGTTTATTACAGCAAATATACATTAAAGATGTTTACCATTTTAACCACTTTTAGTGCATTCACATTGTTGTGCAACCATCACCATCATCCGTCTCCAGAACTTTTCCACGTTCCTGGAGGAAAGTTGATGCCAGTTAAACCAAAACTACCCTTCCCCGTCTCCCCCAGCCCGTGGCAGCCACCATTCTACTTCCTGTCTCTATGAGGCTTGACTATTCTAAGTACCTCAAATAAGTGAAATCATACAATATTTGTCCTTCAGTGTCTGATTTATTTCCCTTAGCATAATGTCCTCAGGGTTCACTGTGTTGTAGCACCTGTCAGAATTTCATACCTTTAGAGGCAAATTAATTTTCCCTTGCGTGCCTACACCACATTATTTTTATCCATTCACCTGCAAATGGCCATTTGGGTCCTTTCCACCTTGGAGCTGTTGTGAATAATGCTGCTGTTAACATTGGAGTACAAATATCTGTTTGAGTCCTGCTTTCAGCTCTTTGGGGTTGCCACATATTTTTAAAGCTACGCGGAGGAGTAGGCTCTCTCTTCCCACCTGATGGAGCCACATTTGTTTTTTTAGAGAATAGGGTTGGGAAGGTCTAACAGCACCCCAGACTGATGACAGTGACCATAACTGCTCACAGGTGAGCTCTGCCACACTGCGCTTACAGGACGAAAGAACACAGAAGTTTCCAGGAAGGTGGCCCCTCTTTCTCTCTCATCTCTCCAGGAATCTTGTTTGTTTGCTTTGGCCCAGGGTTTCAGTTGGTGGATAAACTGCCTTGACTAAGTCATAAACTCGAGAGGCCCAAACCTCCTTCTCAGCAGCAGTTGGTGCTCTCACCCGTTCCCTTGGAGCCCACCAAGACTTTATTTTGGTGTTTAGATGAGTGTGGTTACACGGTTCGGTTACTTACCACCTGAACCAGAGCAACCTAGGGTGTTTATTTAGAATGCAAGGTCCTGAACTCCACCCCTAGGGATGCTGATGCAGAACACCTGGGGAGGCCTGGGTTTGTTACATTAGATCCTCTGCTGATTCTAAGGCAGCCAGGGTCAAGAGCCACTGGATTCTTTCTCAAGGCCTCTGTTCATGTTACCAACAAGAAGACCTTGCTGTCTCCCATGCCAAATTCTCCTAGTGCCCGTGATCTTCATGGCACCACCTTCATTCAGTCATCCATGCTTGAAAATTGCCGTGTCTTAACCTTCACCCTGGCCTCCTAAAACCAGTCTGTCACCAAGTATTACAGTTTCACATTGATCATCATTCCTCTCCTATCTATCTCTTTCATCACTACCCCAGTTCAGGCTTCTGCCCTTAGTATGGACCACTACAGTAGCCTTCCGCTGAGTCTCCCTGGCTCTGGGTTCTGCCATACCCCCATTCATTCTCCACACTGAAGCCAGACCTGCCACTCCCCTGCTTAGAAACCTCCCCTGTTTTAGCACCATCTAAAGTCCAAACACACTAATTGTCCTAACAGATCCTTCTCGGTTACCTTTTCGTTTTTCAGAGTCTCTGTCATCCAGGCCAGAATGCAGTAGTGAGATCATAGTTCATTATAGCCTCAAACCCCTGTGTTCAAGGGATCCTCCTGGCTCAGCCTCCTGAGTAGCAAAGACTACAGGCATGTTCCACCATGTCTGGCTAATTTTTTTAATCTTTGTAGAAACAGGGTCTCATTGTGTTGTCCAGCTTGTCTTAAACTCCTGGCCTCAAGCAATCCTCTTGCCTCAGCCTTCCCAAAGTACTAGGATTACAAGTGTGAGCTACACACACTTAAAGGCATGCACCCCTGCACCCAGCCCTGATTACCATTTCTGAAATCACCCCCTCCCTGCCTCCATGCCTTTTGTACACACTGTTCCCTCTACCTGGACTTACTTTTCCTTTCTTTGTGTTCCTACCTGGAAAACTCAGACTCAGTGTGGCATCATCTTGGATAAGCTTTTCTCTGTGCCCCAGGCAGAAATAATGACTCCCTCTCCTCTTCTAATGACACACATAATAACTCCCCTGTGGTCTGCTGTCACACTATATAGAAATCATCTGAGCCTCCTCCATTAGTCTGAGTAGGAGCAAATCTGGTCTGATCCATCTCGTATCCCCATCTCCTGGGGTTTGAAACATAGCGACCCTCAAAAAGCAGTATGAATGTACTAACTAATGAGTTATCTTCAAATTCAATTGTCAAATCTGGAAAAACTATCCCACATAGATTCACTTTTGCTTTATATTTCAAGACGTCTCCTGCCCCAGGGCCTTTGCACATGTCCTCCCCTCTACCTGCAACACACTTCCTCTAGCTCTCTGGCTACCTCTGCAGAAATGCCTCTGATCACTTCTAATCAGACTTCTTCAGATGAAATAATGATATGAGAGATCAAAAGAGGAATCACAAGATAGTACGTGATTAAATGCCAAAAGAGTAAAAAGTAAAAATTTTTTAAGCATTTGAGGAATGGAGAATTTATTGCAAATTAGAAAGCCAGAGCAGGCTTCATAAAAGAGGAGCCCCTCAAGATGGAGTAAGAATCTGGTGGATAGAAGGTCAGGCAGGGTGATCACTCAGAGCTGTGGACAGGGCTGCCACAGTCAAGCAAGGGACCTCACGAGGGTCCAGATCCAATGTGTGCTCTGCTTAGCAAGCCTCACCCTTTGAGGCTTTGTGCACCAGACAGGGGTGCTGATTGGTTCAAAGGCTCACAGGGCTGCTGTGGGTTCCGTACTGAGAAGGAGTTGAGGGGCTACTGTGGGTTCCATACTGAGAAGGGAGTTGAGGAAAAGGTGCAGTGCGTAACATTAAGAAGAGGATAATCATCAGCCTCTTCCTGGGTGAGAGGCTCTTCTATAAATGGAACTTTACCCTGGACGCGAGAACAATGTAACCTAAAAATTGTACCCTCAATTTGAATAAAGTTTTAGTTTAAAAAAAAAAAAAAAACAAGGTTCGGTGCCTGTGGCTCAGGTGGCTAAGGCACCAGCCACATACACCTAAGGTGGCGGGTTCAAATCCAGCCAGGGCCCGCCAAACAACAATGATGGCTGCAACCAAAAAAATAGCCGGGCGTTGTGGCGGGAGCCTGTGGTCCCAGCTACTTGGGAAATGGAGGCAGGAGACTCTCTTGAGCCTAGGAGTTGGAGGTTGCTGTGAGCTGTGAGGCCACAGCACTCTACCCAGAGGACAGCTTGAGGCTCTGTCTCAAAAAAAAAAAAAAATCATCCTCTTCAAGGAGGCAGGAAACAGACTGGACTGGTTGAAGCACAGCCTTGGAGGAAGGGAGAAAGGAAACCAGGCCCAGTGGGCAGGTCTCTGAACACCATGGCACCCTGCGGTCTCCGGATGCTCAAAAATGTCTTAGTGGCATATCCAACCCCGCTTGAGACTCCACAAGGGAAGCTTCCGTTTTGGCTGCTGAGGAGCAAAGAGCACGTTAGAAATTCGGAATAAGGATTGTTTTCCAAAAGTACACAAATGTGTAAATAAAGTAGCGCTCTCCAAGAGTTCTCTCCTTTTCCTTCATGGCATTCACCGCAGCTATGGGGGTGCCAGTATTATGAGTTTTGTCTGTTTGTTTACACAGTACAGTCTGTCTCACCAGGCAGAGTCCAGGAGCCAGAAGTAAAGGAAGCATTGATCTTGTTAACCAAGATACCCCAACATTCAGTGCCTGGCGGAGAGCAGGCATTCCACAACTGCTTCTTGAATGAATGAATGAAAAACTAAACTGCCCAGATATTCAGCAATAAGGAAATAGTTAAGAGAATTATGGCAAATAACTGTCAATGACAGTTTTAGCCGCCTAGGAAAATGTCGATGATGTAACATGAAGGAAACTGGCGCAAGCATTGTAATTACAACGCTTAAAAACTGCTCTGCATAAACAGGGCCTGAAGAATACAGCGACAAATGAGAACAGCTGTGGTGCTGGAGACGCGCGCTCTTGCTTGAAATTTTCCTCTCAATTTTGGCAAACTATAGCAACCTTGTATGGGGCTCTTCGTATCCTTGAACCCAGCAATCAATGCCATTTCTAGAGCTTACTGCTAAGAATCAGAAAGACAAAGCTTTACGCAGTGATCTATTATTGGCAAGTGACCTCTCTGTGCCAGACACGGTACTAAACATTTTGCCTGCGTCATATCATTTAATCTCCGCAGCAGCTCTGGGATGGGACCCATTCTTATCCACATTTCACAGATGGTGAAGGAAATTGCTACTCAGAGAATCACTTGCCCAAGTCACACACTGAGGAAAGGCAAAAACAGAACTCAAACTCAGAACGTTCTGATGCCAGCACCTCTCTCCCAACACCCACACTAATTTCCACACCAAGGCTTTTTCTATAAAAATACTCAACATAAATTTAAACATCATTGAGTCATATAGTATATGTATAAATACGTCAATATGTATATACACCCTAATCCTCAGCTATGTGAAAATTCTATGCAGACAAAAACATTAGAAGAAAACATGAGGGCTCTTCTACAAATGGAACTTTACCCCAGAAGGGAGAACAATGTAACCTAAAAACTGTACCCTTATATTAATTTGTAAAACTAAAAAGAATACTCGGCTCGACGCCTGTGGCTCTAGTGGCTAAGGCACCAGCCACATACACCTAAGGTGATGGGTTCGAATCCAGCCCCAGCCCGCCAAACAACAATGACAGCTGCAACCAAAAAATAACCAAGCGTTGTGGCGGGCACCTGTGGTCCCAGCTACTTGGGAGGCTGAGGCAGGAGACTCTCTTGAGCCCAGGAATTGGAGTTTGCTACGAGCTGTGATGCCATGGCACTCTACCCAGGGGGACAGCTTGAGGCTCTGTCTAAAAAAAAAAAAAAAGAAAGAAAGAAAGGAAGAAAACATGCCAAAACGTTAATAATGATTATTCTGGGTGATAGAATTAAGGGTGACAATTTCTTCTTCATTCTTTTCTATATTTTCCAAATTTTCTACAATGAGCATGCATTGATTTTTTAAACTAAAAATTTACCTTGCTTGTTGCTTTATCACTGTTAAAGCAAGTCCATTTGTGGGGAGAGAAGAAGGAACAGTCCAGGGGAGAGGATGTGGGCCACTTTCGCTCCCGCGGCTCGTTTCTGCTGTTAGTATCAGAGGTCGCCAGCAGGTGGCGAACGAGGTCCACTTTTTAAGAATTGCAGACCCTGCGGGGAAGGTCCCAAGGCTGCCAGCATCTGAGCAGCTCCCACATGCCTCTGCTTGCAAACACAGCATTTTACACCTCTGAGCTTTTGCTACCTTGCTCCCTCTGCCTGTTGCGCCCCACCGCAACTGACCCCCTGTGTGCACAGTTGATCCTTAAGGCCCAGATACAAAATGCCCTTCTCTTCTCAAATAGGGTGTGACAGAGCACCCAGGTCCCTGGAAGGCAGGAGATCATTCTTGATGGAATAGCAAAAAGCTTCACATGCAATTTAGAGCTAACTTCTCAAATAGGTTGTTTCTTTTTGAATGGTAACAAGAGCTCATTGAGCACATCTGTACATCGAGCCCTGTCGTGTATCGGGGCATTTAATTTATCTTCCCCACAGGACAGTTTGGCATGCAGGTTGAACATGAGTTCTAAAGCTGCCTGGGTTCAAGTTTCGCCTCTCCCATTTCTTGGCTGTATAAGTAAGTTACTTGGCCCTTCTGGGACTCTTTCCTCAACTATGAAAGGTCAAAAATGACAATGCCCACCTCCCAGTATTGCTGTTGCCTTAAGGATTAAATTAGCCACCACATAAAAAGCACTTAGAACAGAAACAGAAGCCGTCAATAACCTGCTAATTTCTGTTATGATCCTACATCCCTTTCGAGGGTGTACCTCCCTAGCAGGGGGTCTGCCATCCCGTCCTCTGTGACCTGCTTCTGTGGTCCCCTCTCAGGCTCAGCCGCATTTATTTATCTGTTGCCACTGGACCAGGAGCTCCCTGAGGACTGGTCCATGAATGATTCAGTCCCTGGGTCCCCAGCACAGGTCTGACACAGAATAGGTTGTGTTTATGGAACTTATTATTAATATTTAGCCCAGGGAGTGTTGCCACAGGATCTATAGTTCTATATGTACAATTCTGTCAAAGGGTGTAGAGATGAAGGAGGAAATTATCACAACAAAAAGGAGCTTTGAAATTTTCAGTCTTTAATAAAGAATAATATGTGTGCATAGAGAAAATTTCAATGGATTTGCACACACTGAACACACCCATGAAACCAACACCCAGATTAAGACTCAGAACATCCCTGGCATTCTGTAAGCACCACCCTGAGGTAACCACGTTCCTGACTTCTAATAGCCTGGGTTAGTTTTGTTTAAAATTAAAAAAAAAATTTAACTAACCCCAGTCTTAAAAAGCCATACTGTACATTACCTGCTTGGTGTGGAGATGCATTTTCAAACACAGCAAAGGACAGTGGCATCCACAATGAACAAAAGTCTACAGAGGGTGGGACCCCGTTTCATGCCCAGGGCTTACAAAACACCATGTGTTGTCTATAACACGAGCACTCTGCCCACCACTTATCCATACTGTGAGCAGGAGTCGGGGAGGGGACGGGGCAACTGGAAGAGCTGACAGCTTGAGGGAAGGCCCTGAGAGGCAAAGCAGGCAATGTCCAGGCCTCAGGGTGTGGGCAGGATGGAGGTCATAAAGGTGTGGTAAGGCTGGCAAGGTCAGTGTCAAAACAAGCCCTCCTAGTAGCTGTGGGATTTCTCGAGAGAGCTTTAAGCAGAGAACTGACATGGTCAGATTTCTGTTTCAGAAAGAACACTCTGAGCATTGAGAACTAAAAGTCACAACATTTATTGACATAAACACTTCCAAGCTCTTTACTTGGATTACCTAGTTTAGTGTTCACAGCAGCCAAGGAGTTAGATAGCACTGGCATTTCCTATTTTCAGATCAAAAAACAGCCCCAGGAAAGCAAGTGAGCTCCTGAAACCACACGGCTGGAGGGCAGGAGCTGGTATGCCACCAGCTGTGGCCCACAGCCTGGACCTTGACTTGTTCCACTGCAGTTAGGTAGCAAGAAGTGGCAGGTAGCGGCTGAGAGAGGGGAGTGAGGGGAGTGGAAGCTGGGGGCGTTCCTGCTCTCAGGCCACACCAGTGTTTCCCTGTCCTTAGGCACCAGGGACTGGGCCTGGGGTCCTCTCTCACCAACCTCCTCCTCCCTTACCCAAAAGACTTGTCCTTTCAATGCTTTCACTTAGCCAAGGAAGATGCTTGGGAAAGGGCAGTGAGTCTGAGGTCCCATGCCCTGGTTTCTGCTTTGTGGCTCTTGGCTCTCTCTGGGAGGGTCTCTGGAAACCCTAGGAACCCTGGCCCCTCTAGTTATTGTGCTGAGATGAGTGGGGGTGACCCCAGCCATCCAGCCTCTTTCCCTTCCGGAGTACCTTCTCCCGGCCATCTCAAGTGGGTGAATGGCCACTAGGACACCTGGAGGCCAGCAGCACCATCCAGGAAGCCTCCCGGGAGGCTGGTGGAATACAAAGGGGCAGGGGGTGCAGCTGCACCTGCAGACAGGCAGACCCGGAGGGGCGGGCCAGAGAGGGGAAGAGAGGTGCTCTAAGGAGAAAACCAAGCTGTGGACAGAGGCCTGCTCTCTTCCACTCCAAGGAATGACCCTAAGAAAGGAAGAGAGGGGTGGGGGAGCCAGGAGGGAAATTAACATTTGCTTAGCCCTTCCAATATATTAGGAACTTGACCTTCACAGGAATGATTATAAGGCTTCATAGTTTGGAGAAGGACTTGACAAACTTTTTCTGTAAAGGACAAATAGTAAATATTTAAGATTTTGCAGATTCTACTGCAACTATCCAACCCTGCCATTGTAGCAAGGAAACAGCCTTCGACAACATGTAAATGAATGAGCTAGCATGGCTGTGTTCCAAACTTTATTTACAAAAACAAGCAGAAAAGATACTCAACGTCATTAGCCATCAGGGAAGTGCAAATCAAAACCGCAATGAGATACTGCTTCACATCCACTAGGATGACTAGAATGAAAAAGTAAGTCTTAGGAAGGAGGTAGAGAAATCGGAACCCTCAAATGCTGCTGGGGAAAATGCAAAATGCTGCAGCTGCTTGGTTAAGTAGTCTGACGGTTCCTTAAATAGTTAAACATAGAGTTATCATATGACCCATTCTCCTCCTGGGTAGAATGGAAACCCCAGAGAAATGAAAATATGTGTCCGCACACAAAACCAGATGAAGGTAGCAGTGCTAGTCATAATAACCCCGAAGTAGAAACACCCCAAATGTACATCACCTGATAAACAAAATGAGGTATCACCAGGTAAATAAAATGAGGTATAGCCATTCAGTGAAAGCCTAAGGAACTACTGAGAATGTAATCCACCAAAATGAGAGCGTAAAACAAACAAGAGAAAGACATGGGATTCAGAGGACAAGATCTATAGCAAACATGATTTTTTTAAAAAAGGAAGAAAAAAAAGAAATAAAATGTTGATACATAAGCCTGGAAAACATTGTGCTGAGTGAAAGAAGTCAGCACATAAGACCACGCATTCCATGTTCCATCCCTGTGAAATGTCCAGAATAGGCAAATCTATAGAAAGTAGATTCATGGTTTTCTAGGGCTGGGAGGCTAGGAAAGTGGGTAGGAGGGACGGAGGATGACAGCTTAAAGGCACAAGGCTTCTTTTTTAGGATGATGAAAATCAGTTGTGGTGATAGATACACAACTCTGAATATTGTCCACCTTCACAGAGTGCTTAAAGAATCCAAGGGGGTATCATGTCATCAGTGAACTGTACACTTCAAAGATGTCAATTGCAATAAACAATCTTCCTCAGAGAAGGTTCTAGTCATGTCGCAGCTCATTTTATAGTTACCAAGATGTGGAAACAACCTAAATGCTCATCAACTCAAGAATGGATTAACAAGCTGTGCTATATGCATGCCATGGAATACTATTCAGGCAATAAGATGGAGACTTTACATCTTTTGTATTAACCTGGATGGAGTTGAAACTCATTCTTCTCAGTAAAGTATCACAAGAATGGAGGAGCAAGAATCTAATGTACTCAGTACTAAGTACAGAAGAAGCCAGTAGGCGATCTAATTCACACCCACATAGGAGAAAAACTCATTTAAATTCAAGTTGGGAGGAGGGGAAACAATGGAGAGGTAGAGGGAAGGAGAATTTGGGGATGATACCACTGGATAGGCACAATGTACAGGTGTATGTCACAGCTTTTGGGTGTGGGACATAACTATAAGAAGGACTCTACGTAACAAATTCAAATATTGTGACTTGGTTGTTTATACCCTCACATTAACCTGAAAAAAAAAAAAGACATGTATTATGTGGCATATGAATTATATCTCAAGAAATCTTTTTTTTTTAAAGATAAGGTCAACAACTTTATTTTATTTATTTATTTATTTATTTATTTGGCAGTTTTGGGCCAGGGCTGGGTTTGAACCCTCCACCTCCAGTAAATGGGGCTGGCGACCTACTCACTGAGCCACAGGCACCGCCCCTCAAGAAATCTTTTTAAAAAATGAAACTGGCAGTGGGCCAGATAATAGTAATGGTATCTCAGAGAGTCATTGTACAAATTGAATTGAACTGTGTAAAGTGTTATGGGTCCTGTTTTAGACATGAGGAAACCAAAGCTGAGACAAAGGGAGGCTTTTGTCCAACATCATGTAGTGAGTGAGTGGAAGAGTTGAAGTTCAAGCTTCAGTCTGGTCCACTGCTGTGTTCTTGTTCTTTCTGTTCTGCATTTCTATCCTGCTGTTGTATCCTGGCCTCTAACTCACCGAGAGGCCCTGGCCTGGCCCGGCACCCTCAGGGCTTCCATTCCCCTATGCCAAGTGAAGAGTTTGGCCCAGACACCCCTTAAGAACTCTTCCCTCTATGACATTTTACAAATGGTAAAGAAGATGGTGTGGGAATGCTGGGCTGTGGCCAGGCTCCATGTACCATGCATCCTTGTGCCATCATCATCAAGCCCACCTCCTTTTCTGGACCCACATGCCAGACCCCCAGAGTGGAGGAGATGCAGAATACTCCACTGCCAGGTAACGGAATAACAGCCAGGCTTGTGAAACAGTAAGCTGGAAATAGAGTAACTGACGACATGATACCCCCTTGGATTCTTTAAGCACTCTGTGAAGGCAGAGAATAAACACCAAATTTCAAATTGCTTTTCCTAAAAGGTCAAGAGAAATTGAAAGCCACTGCACTCTCCTAACAACAGCCTTCTCTCTTGGAGAGCTGTCAGGGTTTAAAAATATTTTGCAAAGCAATCATCTGGATGCAATCAAAAGAGATGCCTCACCCAGGTCAAGAAGCAGGGGCTGCTGAAATGTATCCAAGGAGCTGTGCTAGGGGAAAAAAAAGAAAAAAAATACACTACTGATAGCTCAATTGTAGCCTAACTTTGGAAAGCAAGTTAAAAGAAAAAATATAAAATAAAGAAAAATATATTCCAAGTGTTCCCAGGTGGCCCAATTTGAGAATAAATCCATTTCCTTATTGGTTTAAGAGGTGAATTGAAGATGACTTCCATCTTCTTTGGGATACCTCCCCACCACTGTTCAATCTATTAGCCACCAAGATCTATAGTGGTTTCTACCGGCATTTACCTCCCATATTGGCTTCTGCTGGAATTTACCTAGATTTTGAGATAGTTTGAAGAATGTCTTGGCATTTTCCAGACAGGCTGGTTATGAAGGCCAGATAGATGATTCCAGCAGATCTGTGTTCCCTTCTATTGAACTTGAATGTCTTTGTCAGTCAGGATGGGTCATGTTATGCTGCAGTGACAAACATGTCCCAAATCTCAGCAGCTTAATAGAAAAGTCTGTTTCTCGGCTCGGCGCCTGTGGCTCAATCGGCTAAGGCACCAGCCACGTACACCTAAGGTGGCGGGTTCGAATCCCCAGCCCAGGCCCACCAAACAACAATGATGGCTGCAACCAAAAAATGGCCGGGCGTTGTGGTGGGCGCCTGTGGTCCCAGCTACTTGGGAGGTGGAGGCAGGAGACTCGCTTGA
>CAUYQV010149792.1:0-14635 GCA_963574575.1 Galagoides demidoff | reverse complement strand
CCCCACCACGCATACTGAGGCCCTTTAATATTGAAAAATAAAAAAACCCCGAACTTTCCACCACTAGACAATATAAATTTGACCATCTAAATTTTAAAACTGGGAGAAGATATTTGCTGGTTATGTCTCTGACAAAGGTTTGATAACCAGAATCCACAGAGAACTCAAAGATATTAGCAAGAAAAGAACAAGTGATCCCATCTCAGGGTGGGCAAGAGATCTGAATAGAAACTTCTCTGAAGAAGATAGGCACATGGCATACAGACACATGAAAAAATTCTCATCATCCTTAATCATTAGAGAAATGAAAATAAAAATCACTTTGAGGTATCCTCTAACTCCAATAAGATTAGCCCACATCACAAAATCCGAAAACTGTAGATGTTGGCATGGATGTGGAGTAAAGGAAACACTTCTCCAATGCTGGTGGGATTGCAAGCTAATACATTCTTTTTGAAAAGAAGTTTGGAGATCACTTAAGGATCTAAAAATAGACCTTCCATTCAATCCTGCAATCTCTCTACTAGGTATATATCCAGAGGACCAAAAATCACTTTATAACAAAGATGTTTGTACCAGAATGTTTACTGCAGCCCAATTCATAATTGCTAAGTCATGGAAGAAGCCCAAATGCCCATCAACCCATGAATAAATTAAGAAATTGTGGTATATGTATCATGGACTATATGGACTGTAATATACTCTTTTCAGTAAAGTATCACAGGAATGGAAGAAAAAGTTCTCAGCTCTACTATGAAACCAATATATAAGCAAATATACTTCCATATTAAAGCTATAACCCAACGACAGCCCAAGATGAAGGGGAAAGAGGAGGGGGAGGGGTGGGGAAGAGACAGGATCACATTGTACCCCATAAATGCATTAATGTACACAGCTATGATTTAATTTAAAAAAGAGAGAGAGAGAAAAGGGATACTTAGTGTTTAGAAATAGTACTGGTTGGGGATAGGCATATGGGGGTGTGGGTGTCTACAACATCTGAGGCTTCTGGGATATGAGAAATGAAAATCAACCAATCTTGAGAAGACATCAGGGGAAATGTTATCAGAAAAGATCTGGCTTGCAGGAAATAAAGAGGTAGGACGTTTCATAGAAGATGAAGAAGACACAGAACTATTAGGGATGTAGGGACATTTATTAATCAAAGAGTAAGGATTAATTGTTCAAGGGCAGAAAGCTAGTAGGTAATAACTCTTAACAAATTCAAACCCATGAATGTCTAAATCTCAAAGCTGAGTCATGCTACTCATCAGAAAGAAATTCAGCCAAATTGATGAATTGGATATAGGGAAATACATTTTTAAAACTCTTCATTCATCTCTTTTATTCTTGACAATTTCAAGGACATTAGGACTGTTATAATGGCATTATATCAGAAAATATAACAGAGAAAAGAGAATAGCTATGTGGTTCCAGAAAATACAGTTTTTAAAAGCTCCACTTAACTCCAGAAAGCTAATGTGAATGTAACAATTCAGGTAAGTCCTTTGGCACTGGCAGAGATATTATATCAATTGAGATTTCAATGCTATTTTAGAGCTTATGAAGCACTTTTTATAAACTGCTGTTGCAGTAGAATGCCTCTTGCAAGAAGCCATTTAGAATGAAAATGACAACAGGAAGATAAAATTCTCATCAAAGTTGATTATTCTGGCAGAAAGAGTACACAAAATATCTTGAAAGCATGTACACTATGCTTAATGTGTATCATTCAGTATTCATTATCTTAAATATTGCATATAATTGAGAAAACATGTTCTGCATTGGAAAATTCTATCCCTAAGCCTTCTAAACTAAATGATATCATTCCAGGTCTAAAATTCTACTGAAGTTCATATCTTTTCACTGTACAGAATGATACAGTATGAGGTCATGGGTTCTAAGAACTAAATGTTAACTATGTTTGCTTTCCCATCTCAATCTGGGACCATAAAAATAATTATAAAAGTATTGGGGAATTCCTCTTATATCTATTGTAACCCAGCCAATTCCAGACTGAAGAATTCCTGTGACGTGAAATGATTGCAAAGTTTCCTTGGAGCAATGGGACACTTTAGGTCTTCTTTTCCCCAATTTATTTTGAAAAATGAATGTAGTGATGATTCTTTCTCCTAATAGATGCTGAACCATAATTTTCTAATTTTCTTAGTGATCTACATTACCTCTATTTTCCTAACGTATTACCCAAGAAAAGTATTTTCCTTGGCTTTCCAATTACAGGGCCACTGACCCTTTCATCTGCCCAGAGCCTTCTTGGCTTTTCCTCGACACTCCACTGCTCCTTTGTACCTATCCACGTGATGATGAATGAAGCAGAAAAAAGACATGATGTAATTTTTTCCACTTTAGACTGGTCCATGGCTAGACACCTGACCTAATCAGACCAATCAGAGCAATCAAAGTCTTCCAAGGACTTCAGAACTGCTTGGATGCTGAATCTAATGAGCAAAGCTCAGATGCTGTCACTGCCATTTTGCTTCTAGTTGAGACTAACTAAACGAAGGAAGACAATCTGCAGGAAAAGAAAGATTAATAAAACACACATAACATAGGCTAGTCATGATGTCTCAAGCCTGTAGTCCTAGCTACTTGGGAGGCAGAGCTAGAAGTATCACTTGAGCCCAAGAGTTCAAGCTGCAGTGAGTTATGATTGTGCTACTGTACTCCAGCCTTGGCTACAAAGAAAGACCCCATCTCTACAAAAATAAATAAATAAATAAATAAATAAATGAAACAAAGTGACTCTAAAGCAAAGACAAGAAAATCAAGAGAAAAAGAAATACCTCAATGTGTTTTCAGTGATACTCTACTGCTTAAGAAAGCAGAGATAAAGATGCCTTCCTACAACAGTCCCTAAAATTCATCTGCATTCTTTGTCCAAGAGTTCTGTGAGACACTTCAGCATCTTTGTATGTTTATATGATGCTGCCTTCCCTATTTCTCCAAAGCTACTATATATCTTGGAGTTTTGCTTTTTAAGCTAATAAAAGTCTAGGTATTCAAGAAATCATTGCAATTATAATTTCTCTAAAAAGCACTTATGAGTACTTTTGAAGCTGAAAGCATCTATACCTTTGTATGAGCAGACAATTGGCAAGTATCCAGCCCAATCACAACCCTTTGGGTAAAAATGACTGTGAGGGTTAATGTTTGTTGTGAGAGTTACAAGGAGCTAGGCACTGCGCTGCAGGTTTTCTTGCATTCAAACGTCACACAGTATGTGTAAGAAACTAAAGCTCAGCCATGTTCAGTGGGATGGATAGAGATTCCCCACCAAGGTCCACTGTCAAGGAGAGACTCACCCTAGCTTTGGGGAGCACTTGTTGGCTGGTAGTCTTCAGCTGTTGGTCCCCTCTTAGTTAGCCTTAGGTGCAAGAGCTGCCTCCCCGAGGTGACACCCTCCTGCTTTCTATCCTGCATCCAGTGCCTGTGTGAGGGGTACAAAGGTCCCATGGGTACATCTAAAGGAATGTCCTAGCTCCAAAGCTGCCAGTCAGGGTGGCTGAGGCTATCAGGTATATCTCACAGCCCAAATGCCTCCTGCCCAACCTGCTTCCTTTCCCTCCCTTCCACAGCTGTTCATCCCAATGTGCTCCCTGAGGAACACAGCACATGGACATCAGCAATTCTCTCAGAGTCTGTGCCCCAGGAAACCCAGCCTATACCGTTAATTGAACTGTTCAAGTTCTTTTAGCCAGCAAGGGCAGAACTGGAACATATATTAGGTTTTCTGACTCCAGGTAAATATATTTCTCCTCCATGCTGGTCATAGTATATGTAATGCATCCATAAAGAATACTACTGAAATACCACAGAGTCATAACTACTTAATTCACAGTGCTTGCTTTGTTAATGGAAATACTATCCTTTTCCTAAATAACCTAGACAGAGAGCAAGTTTTTTGAAATTTGTAAAAACCAAAATTTTTCTTGTTCTTTCCTTACTGAAAATACCCCTTTCTCTATATAAAACCCAAAGTTAGAAAGTGCAAGTTCTTTTCAATAATTATTCCCATTGACTGCAAAGACAATGGGAATCTTTTCACTGCATTTGTGAAAAGAAATGATATTTTATGCTTTCATTATTGCTTTAAAATATGCCTATGTGTGATATAATGCATTTTCATCTCAATTTAAAATACTAATTATACTAATAGTTTCTCACAATTATTGCTTTACTAATGCTGAAAACTTCAGACCCTAAAATTGATGGGGAAAAACAGGAAAGCAGGTGAAAATGTCAAAATATGGGTCATGATCTTGACACTTCTGCTCTTGATATGGAATTAGTATTCAGCTTTTTAGAGAAAACAAACTCACAAACCACCCCTCCAGCCTGTCTTCAACCCTTAGAAGTTACATAACCAACTTTTCTTTGCGTACAAAGATTACAAAAAGTTTTTTTCAAGAATTTGACTTAGCTGGAAAATAAAACAATTTCACAGACTCTTGTGGGATTTTTTCCCCACAAAGTGATGGGCATGAAGGAGTTAGTGGGTAGGAGGCCTTAATGAATGTCATTTTTTATTCTGCAATAGACCTGGAGGGAGCTGAGAGCTGGCAGAAGAACAAAGGGGAAGGAGCACTGCTGTGAGGAACACAGCCCCCGCCACCGTGGGGGAGGCCAGCTGGGCAGATTTGATTCCAATTAGGAAAATGTTTTCCTTCTTTCATGTGGATTAGCCTACACTGCCCTGAGAACTGCTTGTCCTCAGATGCCTGTGTGTTGTAATTTGATATTTACTCCTGGGAAAACCAGAAGGATGAGGTGAAACATCTTCCTCAAAGGATCCTGCCCTGAGTTGTAAAAGCCCACCCCAGAACTTTGCACTCATTCTGAATTATGTTCCTGAAACCCACTCTGAAGCACTCTGCTCTTGGACCCCCAGCATCTCCTGTTCTGTCCCTGCATTTCTCCCTCTCCACACAGATCCCTGGAGAGTATCTCATTGGTGTGACCCAGACAGCAGGACATGCACAGCTGGGTCATCACCTATGTCTGCTTGCTGAGGGTCAAAGAGGAGCCAGAGAGATGTGCCCTGCTTGGGAGTCACTGCTGCTGGGTTGGGAGTGAGGGGATTTGCTGGGGACAGGGCAGAGGAAGCAGCAAGGCCAGCCCCTGAGCATTTCAATGTCTTGTGCTCTTTGATCTAGGAAGGCATTCCTAGCACAAAACAGTGGAATCTCATGCGGTGCCTGTGGCTCAAAGGAGTAGGGTGCCAGCCCCATATGCTGGAGGTGGAGGGTTCAAATCCATCCCCAGATAAAACCTGAAAAAAAAACAAAACCAAAAACCAAAAACCAGTAGAATCTCCGTAAATTGATCACCCAAGGGACTGTAACAAACTGGTCAACGTACAGAGATGGTCAACATAAGGAACTAGGCCTACTGTACTGATACATACATGTGATACATGTCTGGTCTATGAACATTTGGTTAGCTTACGGAGGGGGTCAATGTAGGGAGGGTATCAACTACGGAGTTTCTGAAATGAATATGATCTTTCTGAATTCAAATCTCATTAGTCAGTTTCCCATCTCCAGTACAACTGGGTGCTGTGTAACTTTTGGTGCTAACAGTGTGGAGTCAAAGAAGAGAAACAAAGGTGGGGTGCCCACTTTGTATTTACCCTACACACACATGCCCCTTGGTGCAATGCCCCATGAGTTAGCAGGGTCCTTCTCTCTAGTTGCCTGACACTCAGGAGCTCTGGGCAGTTGTTCCTGGTGGACAAGATAAGACAAGAAAAGAAACAGCCAGGACAAGATTAAAAAAGAAACATCCATGAAATACCCTGAAAGCAGATACAGGGCAAGCTTTCTTTGCACATAAATTAGCACATAGATTCTTTGCACTGGTGACTCCTGGAGGTTGGATGCTCGGCCTCTTCTCATAGCGCCTTCTTGGGAGGGACTAGTCCACACATGGTCCAAGGTGTCACATGCTGAACTCCTGCAGGATTTTTTTCTTCTTCTTCTTTTTTTTTTTTAATTAAATCATAGCAGCGTACATTAATACTATAATGGGGTACAGTGTACCATTTCTGTATACAATTTGAAATACTTTCATCTAACTGGTTAACATAGCCTTCATGTCTTTCTCTTAGTTATTGTGTTAAAGACATTTATATTCTACATTTAGAGAGATTCACATGTACCCTTATAGGATGAACCATAGGCACGATCCCACCAATCACCCTCCCTCCACTCATCCTCCCCCCGCCACTCCCCCCACTCTCCCTTTTCCCCATATTCTTGGGCTAAAATTGGGTTGTAGTTTTCCTATGAAAGCTATAAATTAGTTTCATAGTAGGGCTGAGTACGTTGGATACTTTTTCTTCCATTCTTGAGATGCTTTGCTAAGAAGAATATTTCCCAGCTCTATCCATGTAAACATGAAGGAGGTAAAGTCTCCAGCTTTCTTAATGGCTGCATAGTATTTCATTGTGTACATATACCACAATTTATTGATCCATTCGTGGATCAATGGGCTCTGGGCTTCTTCCAACACCTAGCAATTATGAATTGGGCTGCAATGAACATTCTGATACAAATATCTTTATTGTAGTGTGAGTTTTGGTCTTCTCAATATATACCTAATAGAGGAATTATAGGATCAAATGGCAGGTCTATTTTTAGTTCTTTAAGTGTTCTCCAGACGTCTTTCCAAAAGGAACGTATTAGTTTGCAATCCCACCAGCAGTGTAGAAGTGTTCTCTTTTCTCCACATCCATGCCAGCATCCCTGGTTTTGGAATTTTGTGATATGGGCTAATCTTACTGGTGTCAGATGATATCTCAAAGTAGTTTTGATTTGTATTTCTCTGATGATTAAGGATGGTGAACATTTTTTCATATGTTTGTAGGCCATGCACCTGTCTTCTTCAAAGAAGTTTCTCTTCAAGTCCCTTGCCCATCCTGAGAGGGGATGACTTATTCTCTTCTTGCTAATACGTTTGAGTTCTCTGTGGATTCTGGTTATTAAATCTTTGTCGGAGACATAACCAGCAAATATCTTCTCCTATTCTGGGCTGTCTACTTGCTTTACTTACTGTGTTTTTGGCTGTGAAGAAGCTTTTTAATTTGAGGAGGTCCCAGTAGTGTATTTTTAATGTTGCTTCAATTGCCCAGGGAGTCCTCCTCATAAAATTTTTGCCCAGGCCGATTTCTTCTAGTCTTTTCCTTACACTTTCTTCCAGTATTTTTATAGTTTCATGTCTTACATTTAAATCTTTAATCCAGTGAGAGTCAATCTTAGTTAGTGGTGAAAGGTGTGGATCCAGTTTCAGTCTTCTGCAGGTCTCCAGCCAGTTCACCCAGCACCATTTGTTAAATAGGGAATCTTTTTCCCACTCAATGTTTTTAATTGGCTTGTCAAATATCAGATAATGGTAAGTAGCTGGGTTCATCTCTTGGTTCTCTATTCAGTTGCATACATCTACCTCTCTGTTTTTGTGCCAATACCATGCTGTTTTGATCACTATCAATTTATAGTATAGTCTGATATCTGATGGCGTGATTCCTCCTGCTTTGTTTTTATTTCTGAGTAACATCTTGGCTATTCAAGGTTTTTTCTGATTCCATATAAAATTAAGTATTATTTTTTCAAGATCTTTAAAGTACAACAACGGAACTTTAATAGGGATTGCTTTAAAATCATATATTGCTTTGGGTAGAATGGACATTTTAATAATGTTTATTCTTCCTAGCCATGAGCATGGTAGGTTTTTCCATTTGTTAACATTTTCAGCTATTTTTTTTTCTTAGAGTTTCATAGTTCTCTTTATAAAGGTCTTCACGTCCTTTGTTAGGTAAACTCCCAGATATTTCATCTTCTTTGGCACTACTGTAAACAAAATGGAGTTCTTGATTATTTTTTCAGCTTGACTGTTGTTGGTATATATAAAGGCTACTGATTAATGGTGTTGATTTTGAATCCTGAGATGCTGCTATATTCCTTGATCATTTCTAAGGGTTTTGTAGTAAAATACCTGGTATTTTCCAGGTATACAATCATGTCATCTGTGAAGAGTGAAAGTTTAATCTCTTCTGATCCTATATGGATAACCTTGATTGCCTTTTCTTCCCTAATTGCGATGGCTAAAACTTCCATTACAATGTTAAAGAGCAATGGAGACAATGGCAACCTTGCCTGGTTCCTGATCTGAGTGGAAATTATTTCAATTTAACTCCATTCAATATGATGTTGGTTGTGGGTTTAGTGTAGATGGCCTCTATCATTTTGAGAATGTCCCTTCTATACCAATTTTCTTAAATGTTCTGATCATGAAGGGGTGCTGGATAAAGCTTTCTCAGCATCAATTGAGAGAATTGTATGGTCTTTGTTATCAGGATTTTATTTGTGGCTGCATCTCTTATGTTTTATGACCTGTGTGTACATTTAAAATTTTTAATTAGTTGCTGACATTTGAAAATCATTAGGTTTATGTGAAACTTGGATTTCTAGTTTCCCTAAATTTGGTAACACCAAACCCAAATTCTAGATGACAATGCTCAGACAGACATGAGGATCTGCTCCTCCCTGTGGGTGGGAGTTCACTCTCCACGGTCCCACCTAACAGACATGAGGATCTGCTCCTCCCTGTGGATGGGAGGTCACTCTCCACAGTCCCACCTGACAGACAGAAGGATCTTCCCCTCCCTGTGGGTGGCAGATCACTCTCCACAGTCCCACCTGACAGACAGGAGGATCTTCCCCTCCCTGTGGATGGGAGATCACTCTCCACAGTCCCACCTGACAGACAGGAGGATCTTCCCCTCCCTGTGGATGGGAGATCACTCTCCACAGTCCCACCTGACAGACAGGAGGATCTTCCCCTCCCTGTGAATGGGAGGTCACTTTCCACAGTCCCACCTGACAGACACCAGGATCTGCTCCTCTCTGTGGATGGGAGATCACTCTCCACAGTCCCATCTGACAGACAGGAGGAGCTGCTCCTACTTGTGGATGGGAGATCACTCTCCACAGTCCCACCTGACAGACACCCTGCTCCTCCCTGTGGATGGAAGATCACTCTCCACAGTCCCACCTAACAGACACAAGGATCTTCCCCTCCCTGTGGATGGGAGGTCACTCTCCACAGTCCCACCTGACAAACACCAGGATCTGCTTCTCCCTATGGATGGGAGGTCACTTTCCACAGTCCCACCCAACAGACACGAGGATCTTCCCCTCCCTGTGGACGGGAGATCACTCTCCACAGTCCCACCTGACAGACACCAGGATCTGCTCCTCCCTGTGGATGGGAGGTCACTCTCTACAGTCTCACCTGACAGACAAGAGGAGCTGCTCCTACTTGTGGATGGGATATCACGTTCCACAGTCTCACATGGCCAAGACTAGCTTGTGTATTTCTGAACCAGGTCAAATGGGGGAGAGATAATTGAGTAGGCAAAATATTTTATTTTTGCACTTTTCTGTTCATTTCTGTGATTTAAGAGAGTAGACTTTGCAAAATGACAAAATGTAATTGACATCTGGTTCACAGCTGAAAACCACAGATTTCAAACACTCACTCTCATAGAAATATGTACACATACACATTTTTAACAGTGCAAACTTATGCAGGAACATTTGCAAAAGTAGAAGTTGGAAATGAAATTTCAGATACACCTGAGTATCAGAGTTCACGGGCTTTGAGGGAAATATCTTAGAGCATCATCACTCAAGTCACAAATGCCCCTGTTTATAAACATGGAAAGAGAAAAAAACTATTCCCTGATATTATTCCCCTACATATTGCTTTTCTGGTTGAGGTAAGATATTAGCAAGTTAAATTACACAATGCAGAGCAGACACGTTCATCCTGCCAGACTTGGCTTTCTCAATACATTTGGACTGTACACAGTAACAAACTGAAATAAAATCATATTGCACATGTCCCCATGAAATGCAGAATTTAAAGTGCCCAAATTCACAGCTTATATGTAAACTTTTATGATATATCTATAAACAGATTTTAGAAAAATATCTTCCTAAAGTATATTTCCTGAACAATTAAGTCAAATGCCGTCATATGGAGATTTCTTGTATCCCCAGTTCTCTTGGTGAAGATGGGAAGTACACTGCATTTTAATTTTGTTGGTCTTTCCCATGACATCATGTAGAACTGCTTCTGAAATGTCATCCCAATATTAGTCTTCCCAGGACTCAGTAATAGATAAAGTAGGTATTTAGAAAATAACCTGGCCTATGTTAGTCATTATTATTTGAGGAATTCTGGATAATGACAGTAAGCAAAGGTCCGCTGATCTTAGTTCCTAGCTTCTGAGGGACTCTAATTCACTCTCAGAATCTAGCAGCTCAGCAAACATATTAAGAAAGAGTGGCAGTGAGGAGACTCCAGACCAACAGGTGACTCTTGCTCCATACTGCCATTGCACATTTGTACACTGCTAGTGTAGAACATAATTAGAAATGAAAAGCAGCCAGGCTGAGCTTGAAAAGAAGTAATGCAGATAGCTGGTGAGGAGGAATTCCACGACTGCCTGCCTGCCTGCCTTGATGACCTTCCTTCACTCTCCCCGCCTGAGTGTCCTGCCCTCAACTTCAGGAACAGCAATGAGCTCAGAGTCCATATGCTGAGTCTTAATCCAGATCTACCACCTAGTATACAAGTTGGCTATTTTCATGATCTTGTTTCACAGTCTGTTAAATGAAGATAAAAATGAGAATCCTGCAGGCTAGTTTGAGGATCCATTTACTCATTAAACAAATATTATTAAATTCTTAGTGAGTTCCGGTACTGGAAATACAGCTGTAGCAAAAATTTTCTGTTCTTGTCTATTTTCTAGGGAAGAACCCTTAGTAATATAATATAGCATAATGTAATACAGTGTTGTCATACTCTAAACATAGGCAGAGCTGATCTGTATGAGAAACAAGATAAACAGAGGAAAAGAATAGAGATTGGGCTTGGCTTCTGTAGCACAGTGGTTATAGCACCAGCCACATACACCAAGGCTGATGGGTTCGAACCCGGCCCAGGCCAGCTAAACAACTGTAACAAAAAAATAGCTGGGCATCGTGCATTGCAGCGGGCACCTGTAGTCCCAGCTACTTCGGAGTCTGAGGCAAGAGAATCGCTTAAGCCCAAGAGTTGGAGTTTGCTGTGAGCTGTGACATCAGGGCACTCTACCAAGGGTGACATAGTGAGACTCTGTCTCAAAAAAAAAAAAAAGAAGAATAGAGATTGGCTAGTGGGTGTTCATTAGAGAAGGTGATCACAGGCTCATCTGGAGGGAAGGGGTGACATTTCATCTGAGACCAAAATGAGCAAGCGAATGAACTTTGATGGGACCAGAAAGTGAAAGAGAATTGACAAGAGTGGCTGCTGAATTAGCTGAGTACATGATGGAGGCTCCAAAACCAAGATGGCCTCATAGATACCACTAACAATTTTAGGTTAGTGAGCCTGGGCTTTTCCAGATTGGGTGTCCTGTGTCTGGAGTTTGGCATTAGCAGGGGTCCTGTTTTCCTTTATTCATTCATTTATCTTTTCACTCAAGCTTGCACATAATTTCAAAGGGGAAATATACCTTCACAGTGGATCTCTTTGAATCATCAGTTTCAGACAGTGACCCAAGTCAGCTTTGAGAAGAGTGGGTTGACAAGAAGGTACATATTTTGTGATAATTCATTGTGGAGTATTCAACATCAATTTGACATATTCTTATGAAGATCAGATTATAGGAGGCCAAGGAATAAAGTAAAAATTAAAGTAGACTAGAAGAAAACATTTAGAAAAATTTCGAATGGGGGATATTCTGTAAGACAGAGAACATGGTCTCTTTATAGTCATCATCATGAAAATAGAAAGGAGACTTTTATAATCATTATTTTTTCAAATTGACACATAATAATTGTACAATTTACAGACTCCAATGTGCTGTTTCAATACATGAATACATTATGTAATGATTCAAATCCGGGCCATGAGCATATCTGTTCTTACTGCAACTTTTGGAATTGCATGTAACTACCCAGGATTGTCTATTAACTTCATTTGCTCTGCCTAATATGGACATGACTTTCTCACACCTGCAACCAGTGTTCCACGGGTGCTTTCACTCTTGGCTTCACTTGTACAAGTATTGACACATATTTCACGTGCAATTTCTTCTCTTTTTCTTTCCCTGGTTTCAATCTGTTTTCTATTTGTCTTGTTCTGAATATACACCTCCACCTCACTGTTTCTCTCTATAGATACATGTATCCCTAGAGCCAGGACTAGCAGTGCTTGTAACATCTCATTCTAACATTTGGCCAACTAAGCCTGGACAAATCTGCCAAATGTCTCCTCTAGCCCACGTCACTCATCATTTTTGTTGACCTTTCCTTTTCTTTTCACTGAAAAATGACCACAAGAAAATAATTGCAATTCATTTAGATGAAAGGTGAAACAACTACTAAATTATTACTGATAACCATTAATAAGATCCCTTCCAATGTGACTGTGTGGGGTCTAAAGCTGGTATGTAGGAAGTGCAATCCTAAGACAGGACCATGGGGTACCCAAGGATGCAGGAGGTGGGTGGGTCTCCCAGCGAATACAAACACTCAGTGGCACCCCTGAATTCTCCCCATTCATGCTGACTTGGGTTGTGTTCTTGGGCTGGTTTCCCCCCTGTTTGAATCCCAGTTTACTCATCTGTGTATTGGAGGAAATAATTTATTTTCCATCTCCACTGGCTGGTATGAAAGCAAGTGAAAACAATCATCCACATGAAAGGGGTTGAACCCCAGTCAGAATTTTGTAAGAGGAAATATAGACCAGACTTTTCTCTGGTTAGATCATCAGGACTGAAAGGAAAAAACAGAAAGGAGGTCACTTAAAGTCTCTTCTCCAGTAATAATTATTTTCTGCTCGGCCTAGGAGCTGTGCATGGAGCTTCAGCTTTTTCACTTGCTTGACTTTGGATGTAAATATTAATAACACTACTTTGAAATATTGGAGAATCACTTTATACCCAATATGCACATATAACATGACTTCTAATGGTACTGTGTAATTTAATATTTTACTAATTCCATTCCCCTAAATTTGTTGTGATGTTATAATTTACAAAGTATTGTTAAAAGCATTTATCACTGGATTTGAATTTCAAAACCACATCATAGGATTGAAATAGTTACTCCATTTGATAACGAGGAAACTGAGTTTGTGACATTTGGCCAGTCATTCACTCAACAAATACTTAAATAACTAAAAATTGTATTTGCAGAATCAATATTTGTTCAGTGTTTTTATGAGTATTATTTGAAAGAGACGGAAATGTCTTCCCAGTGCCTCTGTAATCATGGCATTATTCAACTGTTTCCTCCCATTCTCTTGCACCTGTGTGTAATTTCTGGCTTGACTCTTTGTACAGCACTGTACATGATTAAGCAGTTTGGAAGAGCTTCAATGACAATTGAAGGTGATATTTGGAGTCTGTAATTGCCTCTTTTTTGGTCCTCTCCATTTGCTAGATATACACAATTCCTCCCCCACTGTCCATCCTTACAAATAATTTTTTACAAGCAGTATGACTGGGAATTTATTTTTATAGCTTCAACTCTGCACACAGATATTTTGATGCACAACTAACAGCAGTATTTGTTGCAAAGAAATGTTATGAAAGGAGTTTGTCTTTTCTACTTGTAACTAAATAAGAGGAATTTATGTCTATATCAATGAGAAGGGATTGTGAACACTAAAGGAATGTGGCTGAAAGTTGTGTTAGATGAAAGAAAGAGTGCAGCTTTAGAAAAGTATGAAAAGAAATTTGCAGGCTTTTACAAACAGCTGTATTTTGATCATTTATTCACATCTTAGCAAAAGCTAAGTGATTTTTTTATTTTTAAATGTAATTACAATTCATGGAGAAATCTGGAAGCATGTTTATTTTGAGGCTGGTCCTGATAGGTATTCAGTGATAATGGTGGTTATTAGACATGAAAGAGAAATGAAGACTCAACTACTCCCCAGTGGCCCTGAATCAGGAGGTGTTCATTTTGTGTGATAGACAATTGTTTTTCATGCAAAAGAGACTAAAATATTCACTAGAAGAAAGGGCTGTGTGAGTGAAACTGAAAAACGACCACATAAATAACAGCATTTATTTAAGATTGATTTAAAACCTTTACTTTCCAAAATAACATCAACATATTGTTTCCAGTCAATTTATGTCCCTCTTTTGCCCTCATATTGGAAAGTAATTGAATCACATATGAGTGAAAGTCAGAGATGGCCCAAGTTCTTGATGTTTTACATTCCTCTTTCCATATAAACAATAAACCATTTGAATTCAGTTTACAAAAATGATTCTCATTTTAAGAAAGATTTCTAGGAATATTCTCAGGGATGCCTGTCCCATACATATGCCTTGTTGTATTTAACTATTCATAGCAGAGCTCCACAGAACAGATAAGCTAAAACCGAACCAATGACATAAGTTAGCACAATTCTATTGTTTTAGAGGAAAAAAAGGAAGAATGGGAAGGAATAAGGGGAGGATGCAGAGACAGAGGATGAAAATGGGGAAGAAAGGGCAAAGGAGGAGAGAGAAGGGAAGGAGGGTGGGCAGAGGGGGAGAGAGAAGGGAAGGAGGGTG
>CAUYQV010149790.1:0-27910 GCA_963574575.1 Galagoides demidoff | reverse complement strand
TTTTTTTTTAAAGAGCTCGTGGTGGTCTTTGTTGGTTTTCTGTCATCATTTTAGTAGACAGCTTTTGTTTTCCGTTATCTATATGATGCTATGGAAAATACAAGGGGTTATTTGGTGAGCCTTGTTAAACTACTTGTCTTACAAACAGTGAGTTTCAGAAAATCTCATCTGTCCTGAGTTCCTTTAGATTAGAAGGTCGTATTAAAGCAAAGGCCCGGGTGTGAATGGCCAGCTGTTGTGTGGAGTGGGCAGCAAGGGGCCTCCCTTCCGCGTCCACTTAGCACATTGCACTTCTTCTTCTTCTTTTTTTTTTTAAGTGGGCCTCTGGATTTAGGGAGGATGACTTTTTTTTGAGACAGAGTCTCATTCTGTCCCTTGGGATTGAGTGTTGTGGCATCACATCAGCCTAGCTCACAATATCCTCAAACTCCTGGGCTCAAGTGATCCTCTTGCCTCAGCCTCCTAAGTAGCTGGGACTGTAGGTACCTGCCACAGTGCTGGGCTAGTTTTTCTATTTTTAGTATAGATGGGGTCTCACTCTTACTCAGGCTGGTCTTAAACTCCTGAGCTTAAGCAACCCGCCTACCTTGGTCTCCCAGAGTGGTGTGAGCTACCACACCCAGCCGGGATAATTGCTTAAAAACCAGGATCATGACATGGTATCCCAAGGACATGGGACAGGCTCTTTGAATTCTTGTGCTCTTCAGTGTGGGGATCTGTCCTGTGTGGCCTGGTTGGGGCACTCCTATTGTCTTTAATAATCAGGTTTTTATACCTTCTACCTGAGAAGGATGATGTGTGAAGTCCTGGAAGTGACATTTGGTGAAATATGTTTGTTCTGAGTGAGGTGTCAGTGGGACCATCATTTGGGAGTCATCCTGGAACTCGGGTGCAGGTGGGTGGCCCTGTGTACCCCACACGGCCCAACTGCAGCTGGGCAGCACCGCACAGCTGAGCGCCTCACAGATCCTTCCTCCCTCTGGCTCTAGAGACCGTATCCCAGGAATGTGGAATGAGCACTCAGGTGCGAGCAGAGCAGGGCCTGGTGGGAGGGAGCCTGCTCAAGTACCAGCCACAGTTGCCCAGGAGCACTGTGAACAGCAGCAGAGTGAGCAGAGACACGCAGCCTGACGTCTGCACTTGGCAAGCCGAGCTTCTTTGCCAGGGAAAAGAAAGAAGGTGAGTAGGAAATGTCTCAAAAGACTTAGGTAAATTAGATCAGAACATTTCTTTTGAAAAATACATTAAGAAATGAAACAAAAATACCTGTCCAAAAACAATGGAAGAGGCTCAGCGCCCATATCTCCGTGGTTAGGGCATCAGCCACATGCACTGGTGCTGGTGGATTTGGACCCGGACTGGGCCAGCTAAATAACAATGACAACAGCAACAAAAAAATAGCTGGGAGTTGTGGTGGGCACCTGTAGTCCCAGCTACTTGGGAGGCTGAGGCAAGAGAATCACTTCAGCTCAAGAGTTTGAGGTTGCTGTAAGCTGTGACGTCACAGCACTCCACCCAGGGTGACATAGTGAGACTTTGTCTCAAAAAAAAAAAAATTTAGAAGAAAATATAGTTCAAGCACTCACCTGTCTTCACTGCCAAAACTTAAGGCAGTGAATTCTGCACTTTAATCCATCACCTGCCTGTTGGCAGCTCTGCTCTGCATCCTGTGAGTGTTTGCATGTCCCTCCCGGTGTCCCTCTAGAGGCCCTCCCAGTACACCTTTGTGGTCCTTGCTCTGGCTAGCACATCCACTAGCAGAAAATACTTATTTAGTGGAGTGATGCTTAGTGACTTGAAAAATGTGGACAGACCAGTCAGCGATGCCCAGTCGTCTTAGCCGACGTCACCTACGCCCTGTTTCTTCTGGAGATACACTTCCAGGGCTCCACTCTGATCACTGTTGCTAGGAGTTTCTTTTTTTGTGTGTGTGGGTACAATGTGCTGATTTTACATACAATTTGGAGTGCTTACATCAAACTAGTTAATATATCCTTCACTTCATTTACTTAATTATTGTGTTAAGACATTTATACTCTATACTTAAAAGATTAGACATGTACCCTTGCAATATGCAGCATAGGTATGGTCCCACCCTTTACCCTCCCTCCATCAAACCTTCCCCCTCCCCTCCCACCATCCTCCTCTTCCTTCATCCTCAGTTATAGTTGTGATTTATCTTTCATATGAAAGTGTGAGTAATTGTAAATTGGTTTCATAATAGTACTTAGTACATTGGATACTTTTTCTTCCACTCTTGAGATACTTTACTAAGTAGGATATGTTCCAGCTCCATCCATGTAAACATAAAAGAGGTAAAGTCTCCATCTTTCTTTAAGGCTGAATAATATTCCATGGTATACATATACCACAATTTATTAATCCATTCATGGATCGATGGGCACTTGGGCATCTTCCATGACTTGGCAATTGTGAATTGAGCTGCAGTGAACAATCTGGTGTAAATATCTTTGTTGTAAAGTGATTTTTGGTCTTTTGGATATGCACCTAGTAGAGGAATTACTGGATCAAATGGCAGGTCTACTTTTAGATCCCTGAGTGTTCTCTAAACTTCTTTCCAAAAGGAACATTTTAGGTTGCACTCCCAACAGCACTGCAGACATGTTCCCTTTTTTCTACATCCATGCCAACATCTGTAGTTTTGGGATTTTTATTATGTTGGTTACTCTTACTGGAGTTAGCTGATGTCTCAAAGTAGTTTTGATTTGTATTTCTCTGATGATTAAAGATGATGAACATTTTTTCACGTGTCTGTAGGCCACGCACCTGTCTTCTTCAGAGAAGCTTCTATTCAAGTTCCTTGCCCACAATAAAATGGGATCACTTGTTCTTTTCTTATTAATAAGTTTTGAGTTTTCTGTAGATTGTGGTTATCAAACCTTTGTCAGAAACATAATCTGCAAATATTTTCTCCCATTCTGAGGGCCATCTGCTTGCTTTACTTACTGTGTTCTTGGCTGTGTAGAAGCTTTTTAGTTTGATCAGATCCCAGTAACATTTCTTGTGAAATTGGTTGTAATGAAGTTTGGAATCCAGTAGCTTTTGGGATGAATGTTTGTTATTAGGGTTTATGATGTGCTGTAGTTCCTTGGAAAAATTACTTAGCCTATTTTGATATGACTTTTCTTTTATCTGTTCACTGAAATAGACGTAAGTTTGCTTACTCTTTGAGATGAAAAATAAATTGTTCACTCTTAAAACCTTTTTATTTTGAAATAATTATAGGCTCACAGGAAGTTGCAAAAAATACAGTGTAGAGAGCTCTTTCTTGCCCTGCATCCAGCTTTCCCCAATGAGCACCACTTTTATAATTCCTAAAAAGACATCTACCTAAAAAGATATATAAGGAATTATAACTTTCAGGAAGGAAGGAAGGGGATGGGAGGTCACGGTGTATGGCACACCTCTTTGGGGTAGGATGCAATTGTAAGAGGGATTGTACCTAACAAATGCAATCAACATAACCTAATTCTTTGTACCCTCAAGGAATCTCAAACAATAAAAAAAAGGAATTATAACTTTTATGCCTGCTCTAAGGAGATATTTATTAATCACTGATTATATTATATATATAAACACAGGTCATTTTGTTGGAAAATGTGCTCATGTGGCAGGTCAGGGGAAGAGCCATTCATTCACTTACTCATTCCCAGCTCTCTGAATTTATGTCTGCCTCATTCAAAACATTTTTTCGTATTGATGCCATTGAACTAGAAGTTGTAAATCCAGTTGTAAATTCAGATGTTGTTCTCCTGAAGTCTTTAGAATATAGAATTCCTTCAAGGTATGGATGTTAGGCACCATGAGAATCCTGGATTTTACAGAAAGCCCAGAGAATATCATTACACTATGTACCTTCATGTGTTAACTGTGTGTTAATTTGCTGCATGATACACCATGTATGCAAATGTATAATAGATTGAGACATTTTATAATAGCGTTTTTTTGAGATAGGATCTAACTCACAACAACCTCAAACTTTTGGGCTCAAGCCAACCTCTTGCCCAGAGGTTCTCAACCTGTATTAAGGAGCTGAGGCATTTGGAAGGTTAAGAGCCACTGCTCTTGCCTCAGCCTCCCAAGTAGCTGGGACTACTGGGTACCTGTCACAACACCAGCTAGCTTTTTCTATTTTTAGTAGAGATGATATCTTGCTTTGTTTAGGCTGATCTTGAACTCCTGACCCAAAAGGATCCTCCAACCTCAGCCTCCCAAAGTGCTAGGATTACAGGAATGAGCCACAGGGCCCAGTCAGAAAAGGTTTTTTTTTTTTTTTTTAGATATAGACATACTTTGTCACCCTCAGTAAAGTGCTGTGGTGTCACAGCTCACAGCAACCTCAAACTTTTGGGCTTAAACAATTCTCTTGCCTTAGCCTCCCAGGTAGCTGGGACTATAGATGCTTGCCATAACACCTGGTTATTTTTTTTGTTGTAGTTGTCATTGTTGTTTAGAAGGCCCAGGCTGGGTTTGAACCCGTCAGCCCTGGTATATGTGGCTGGCGCCCTAGCCCCTGAGCTATGGGTACCAAGCCCAGAAAAGGTGTTTTATTCATCACGTATGTATAATAATTTCAGTGTGTTTCACTGTTCTTTAGTATACTGATAAATGCACTTGAATACATATTTATATTCAGTTATTTCTTAATAGGGGTGTATTTAGATGCTGTATGCCTGTATTTGTCCTTGTGTCTGAATCTTATGTAATGTTATCTAGAATGTTCCCTCGAGGGTTTGACTTTGTACCTCAAGACAGACATAATTGGGAAAGTTCTAGACTGGTGAAATGGGCTCATACTGTGAGAATGGATGATTTTCTTTCTTTCTTTCTTTCTTTTTTTTTTTTTTGAGGTTTATTTATTTATTTATTTTTGCAGTTTTTGGCCAGGGCTGGGTTTGAACTCGCCACCTCCAGCATGTGGGCCAGTGCCCTACTCCTTTCAGCCATAGGCGCCGCCTGAGAACGGGTGATTTTCTTTAAGAGAACAGACAGAAAACTATTTGGATCTTAGGGCCTTGAACAACGATGTCTGAAGTACCAAGGGAAACTGGAAACCTTACCAAAGCCTGTAATGTCAGAAGCACCTCCCCAAAGTCCGAGAGTATCTGAACCAGGAGCACCTGTTGTAACTGAGCAGTAGAGTTAGCATAAATAAAAAAAGTTTGTTTGTGTAGTGAGAATTGATATGAGCACCTTTTTACCCTGAGAAGAGAAACTGCCTTGTTTAACAGGTGAAGGTCCAGAGCAAATCTTTGGGTGGATTTAAACAATTTAAAAGAGAAGATGGGTATGTTGGTAAATAGACTTAATTTTTGGCTAGTTATTCTCCCTTCACCCAGGACTTTACCTAGAGCAATTATTCTCTTCTCACAGAACTTTACCCAAGATACTTATCATTTTGTAGAATAATTTCCTGTTCTTTGATGTCACTGTTAGATGTCACTGAACGTTGGTGTGAGGATTGTGGGTCTGACCCTACATGATGATTCCCACAAAGTCCAACTTCCCCAGCAAGTCTTATCTCAGTTTTTGACCTTGACCAGAAAGCTCTAGTATAAGTGCATTGTTATATTTGCGGTTGTAAAATGAGCACTTAGACCTCCTTGTAAAATTTCTCTGAATCAGATCCATACCTTGTTGCTGATAAAATGAAATTGGGTGTTATTTCTGACTTGAAACGAAACCTTTGGTTCTGGGCTCATTTTGGATAATCTCACTAATCTGAAACTGTTTGCTTTTCTAAATAAATGCAGCATATTTTTATTTTGTGTGAGTTGGATAATTTCTCTGAGTGTAATACTGAGTATGCAAACTAAACAGAGAGCTGGGAAGTGCCGTGTCCCACAGCTTTTAGCTTCTCTGACAGATGCACCTAGGCTTGAACAGCACAGTCCTCAGAGCAGCAGAAAACCACAGGCAGAGCCCGAAGCCCAGGGTAGCAGCTGCTTGAGTCGGTGCTGGTGGTGCAACTCCCTAGTCCTGTAGAGAAAGTGAAGGATTCGGTTCTGGGGTGGGGGTGTCCAGAGAGATGGCCTGGGGAGCAGTGGTGAGAAAGCTTGAGGCGTTGGCAGTAAGTGCTGTGCAGAGTCCGCACTCGAGGAAGGAGAAGTAGTATTTTGAAAAGCCTGATTCTGGGAAATAGTGAACATGTCTGCTTAAATGGCAGGAGTGGTCTGTTTACTCTCTTACGTAGATATGGTTTAAAGTGTTCACTTCAACTGAATTTTCTGATACCTGAAGCTTAACTTAATAACTAAAATCGTTTTAAAATATTTTTTGATGTGCACAATTTGATGAAGTGCGTACTTGTGTCCTGTCTTAGCGCCACTTTGAACATAATTTCCCCTTTTGCTCGTCTTTGTCAATCTTTTCCGTGTGTTTTGGAGATGATGTCTGTTCAAAGGTGTGTGGAGCCATTGCCCTGTACTGAGTGTTCCTGCCCTGTTACGCCCCTGTCCCTGTTCCTCACAGCTCAGACACTCTCTCTGCAACATAAAGAATGAGCACAAGATCCATTTCCCGGGCAGGACAGTGGTCTTCTCAGCTGCTGTTGGCCATCAGTGCAGAGGCCTGAGGAGAGCAGAGAAGGAGGAGGGGTGAGCAGGGCCGACATGCCCAGGAGGGACTGGGGGCCGTGGGAGGCTGCGGAGATCCAGCAGTCGTGTGACTGGCAAATTCCAGTTATTGTTACCTAGACCACTTTGTACCTGCAAGCTGTCAGGGTCGCGGGAAACTGCTACCAAAGTTCTTTTATGATTCTCTAAGACCACCAGGATTCCCCTGTGCTGGGTGGGAGCGTGGGCTCTGGAGCCAGAGCGCCCAGGGTCAAGTCCAGTCTCCCCCATTGCCTTCAGCCTGGCCCTACAGAGTGGTTTCTGGACTGTGCTGCGGCGTGTGCTGACAGACACACCTTGGGGAGGGCAGAGGAAGGGCTTGCAGAGCAGGCAAGTTGCAACACAGGCTCCCCTGAGGCCACCTGGCTCCAGGGCTGCCCAGCTGTGGGGAGACCCAGGCCTTTTAGCTCACATCAGCCGGGCAGGAGATGTGTGCTGCCTGTGGACAGGGTGTGGTTAGGGTGACTCTGCTTCCAGGCCATCATCTGAACCTGTCTGTTTAATTCCGAGGGGTGTTGTGGCAGGGCCTCCAAGTCAAGGGAGTCAGTCCATCTGCGCTGTTGACCTGAGGGGTGTTGTGGCAGGTCAGCGTCCTCGTCTTTCCCCTTCTTCTCACTCTGCTTCCAGATGCACACGAGGCATAGGATCGATGAGCATGACTTTGACAGTCATACCTCTTCATGTCTTAGACCTAACACAATCATTCTTTGCTGTGTTTTAGTATTCAAATTCCATAAATATAGAGCAGATCACCTGGAGTGTTTTATAAATTTGGTTTTGATTCAAAGTAAGGTTCTCATGGGGACTTAGTCTTTGCCAACTCATTTCCAGTCACTTGGGGACATGGCTAATTCTCTTTGACAATTTTTTTCTTTTTTATATTCATACAGGTAGAATATATATTTTTTATTTCAAATTAATGGAAGGGTACAATTTTTTAGATTACTTGTTCTCACTTCAGGGTAAAGTTCTCATTGTAAAAGAGCCCTCATCCAGGGGACATATTATACACCCTTGCAGTGTGAGTGAGGGTGGAAAATATTTTCTTTGAAATGATTTATTTATCCCCCCTCAAATATGTCAGCTCTATCATATTGTCTATTTTTAAGGGATTGCACTTTAACATTAAAGCAGGGGTAGTTAAGAATATGCCACAGAATACGTCTGTAAAACATAAAGTGTGCCACCCGTCTTCTGTCTGTATAAAATCCTGCTGTTGGCACCCCAGTAAAGCCTGTGGAGTGGAGCAGGAAATAATGTAACACTTGGAAAGATTTAGAAAAAAAACCCAGCTAATAAAACCCAGTTTATTTTTCTTACTGAGATTAGTAATATCTAACACATTCAGGATTTCACTTTCATAATCTGTGGGGGGGACCAGGTGAATATGCCTTCAACATTCAAAAGATTGGAGTTAGATTAATAGAATGATAAAAATGTATTGATGTTCAATATGGTGAGCGAGGGCTGAGTGTGGTGGCTCAGCTTGTAATCCCAGCACTCTGGGAGGCTGAGGCAGGTGGAACCCCTGAGCTCATGAGTTCAAGACCAGCCTGAGCAAGAGTGAGACCTTGTCTCTACTAAAAATGAAAAACTGAGGCAGGATCACTTGAGCCTAATAGTTTGAGGTTGCTGTGAGCTATGACACCAGGGCTGTCTACCAAGGGTGACAAAGTGAGACTGTCTCAAAAAAAAGAAAAAATACAATGAGTGTTAAAACCTCATTGCATAACAAGCCTTTTCTAAAAGCAAAGATGACTTTTAAAAATGTGCATTTTGGGGATTAAAATACATAAACCCTGTTTTTAGAGGAACACTGTTGAGCTTGATCTAATGGGAAACAAGTCCGTATCCAAGAAGATTATGCTAGTATAGCTTTTAATTCTCAAAAACGCGAAACTATGACATTATGTAGATGATCTTTCACTGTGTAGGAGATAGGAAGTAAAAAATAATGTTTTGGATAAAATTATTTGTTGTTTCCAAAATGCACATAGGTGAGGATGATTTCTACTTGTCTACTGTGGTGGCTTTGCGTGGGGTCCTGCCCATGTCCCCCATTTGAAGACCACTTACCACCCCCTTGCACATGTGCAGGTAGGTTTTATGTGAGTTTTAGTTATACTTTGATGAAAAATATATATTTCTCAATCTTGGGACATTGTTTTAAATTTTAAAATGAATAAGTGGAAACTGGAATATATTGTACATAAGAAGGAAGAATTGCTAATCTAAAACACTTTTTAACAGAATGGCTTATTACTCTCATTGTCGGGGTCTCCACACTTTTTATTTTTCCCTCTGCTGTACATTGGAAGAATAAGTTGTCTTGGGCCACACATTAAATACGCAAACACTAAAGAAAGCCAGTGAGCAAAAAAATGTCCATGGATACTGCTCCTGATATCTGACACCACAGATAAGCAAAACATGACCTCACAAAATCAGCAGGCAGCCTGCAGGCTACAGGCTAGACACCCCTGATTTAGAGGGTAGAGATTAATCAATTCTTGGATTATTTATTTATACATGTAATGCAATCAGGAATACCTAAACAAACATTTGCTTAAACTGTAAGTAGTACAGTAGAAGTTCTTGAAACTAGATTTTAGTTACTCACAAAGTTTTATACATGAAATGTGTAGTAAATTTATTGTTTATTATGTAACTTAAAGGCAGAAAGGAAGGAAGCCTAATATGCAAAACACTGTAAATTCTAGTCAAACCGCATTGCTAGAATTTAAATTTTCTCTGAAAATCAAGGGCTAGTCCTTCACCCACAAGGCACTGGAAGGTTGACCAGAGGGCAGGAAGTTTCCATCTGGGTGTTGGCTGTTTGGTCTAATGATCTAAATGAAATGGAAGAAGATACGGACGTCCACTAATGGTTCAGTTCCCAGCGAGAACCCTGGTGGGTTGACTTTCAGTGTGGTTTACTGAACATTGAGGATGATTTTTAGCCCTTGGCTTCTTATCTCCAAAGCACTTTCCAGATGTTGAATAATTAATTGCCACAACCCCCATGTGGGGGTAGAATAGCAAAGATAGCTTTCTGTTTAATAGGAAACCATTATGGCAGAGTCTGGAAATGGTGATTTTTATTTTTAGAGGTATCTTTGCTTTCCAAGGTGACCAGCTAAATTTTACGTGCTGTTTGTGCCTGGTTTCCAATCACAGGGTCATGGCAAAAAGTAACCAAGGATGTTGAATACTTGAAAACTTTCTTCTTGTTTCTATACAGATTTCACTTCCCACCTCACTTTGGCATGTCTGTCATTTTGCAATACTGTTTTTTTTTTTAAGAACATGGAATATTAAATATTATTGTCATTTTGCAATACTAGTTTTTTTTTAAGAACATGGAATATTAAATATTAGTAGGTTTAACCTTGCAGTAAGTGTAGTCTCTTCTTACCTGGTAAATCCAGGTTTGGGAAACCTGGTGGAAAGAACTACAAGGAATAACTTTAACTAGCAAAAAAATAAAAAAGAAAATAAAAGTATTTCAAGAACAACTTTAATATATTAAAGAAATGAATTAAAAAATAGTTTTTCTAGATTCCACTTACTCTTGTACTAGTTTGAGGAATAATAAATATGGACTGTAGTTTTGCCTAATAGTGTCTTAAGGGAATGTTGAGCTCTATGACCTATCTGGAGGATGAACTTGCATTTAAACAGCTAGGAATAGAAGAGACGAGGAAAGGCTTGTTTATTACAGATAAGGTAAATGTGGAATCAGGTGCTAATTGACACTGGAGTTAGTACATCCCAGAGGAGCTGAGAAGAAAGAGCCCCCGTGTGGAGCTGAGACAGGACTTGGCGAAGACAGGTGGGTTAGAATCCATGGAATGAGTGTGACAGGGTCCTGTCAGGCCATACGTGCGTTAGCAGGACTAATTCCTGGCTTGTTTGTGTTGCCAGCATCAAGATGTCTACTGATTAGCTCTCTGGAGAGACCCAGGATGAAGTCACTGTGGCAGGCACAGAGGGCCTCATCCCTCAGGTTCTCCACCTTTGAAATAGAAAAGAGCTGGGACCTGACCTTAAGAGCAGTTTGACAAACTCACCAGATAACAAAAAGAATGCTGTGGTAATTATTTGTGATGAATGCGGAGTTTCTTTGCATGTGGTTAACATGTTTAAGTGCAAAGCAGGGTTGGAATCTTCCTGTCATATGAAGGAGGAAAAGCTGTGGAAATACAGACATGTCAGCTCACAGGTGTCTACTGAACTCAGCACAGGGCTCTTACTCTCAGAGGGCGGGGCCCACAGCTGTGCTTCAGGGAGGCCCATGAACACCCATACAGTGTGTACATAGTTTTTACATATTTATATAAGTATATTTTTATGTATTATAATATATAAAAAAACTAATGTTTTATATTATCAGAAAGATCAGAAAGTGCACTGATGCGGTTAAAACCAGCCAGCTGTAGTTATTTAATCAAGGAGCACTAAATCTGTAGAGGTAACGATCAGATCTGTCTTATCTACAATCAGTCCCAGGACTTGCTCTCCATCAGGTCTGAAGAGGTGTGCATGTAAGGATAAGGCAGTTTCAATCCTGCATCTGTCTTCCAGCTTACTTTAAAATGTCAGTGCTGCCATAGTCCTTTGTGTGGGAAATTGCTCAATGAGTATGTGATAGCTCTTGTTTGGGAAGTAGGAGAATTCTTTGCCTCTATTTTTTCTCCTATAAGCAAAGTAGCTATTTTCTTGAAAATCTGTATATCAATTTAATCCTTATAAGTAAGATCACATTTCTGCAAACTTTTGCAAATAAAGTCAGTACTACAGCTCATCAGAGAGAGCTTGATATTTAAAGGAGTATTGCAGTATAGTACAGAATCAGTAGATACACAAAACCAGAGAAAACTGTAGGCTCTTCTACTTGAAGTTCATTGCTATTCTTGGGAGTGTAAGAGGTTAATACCCCACGAAATTACAGCAACATTTAAATTATATGTTTTTAAAACCATTTTATTTTGAGGTTAGAATCCATATTTTTATCAGATTTACAAAAGGTTAAGAATCATTAGCTTATTATAATGTTAAAATCTTATATATGCTTATATAAGAAGCCTTCTGTAGTTGTAGGGATTTTGCTCAACTTAAGAAATCTGAACATTGATGAAGAATAAAACGGTACAACGGAGTGTAGTTCGTAAGTATTTAGTACTGAGGACAGTTCTTGACAGATAAATAGGAGACTTGGCAAATGTGTCAGAAAATAAGCAAGAGCAACCAAGCCAGTGACTCTCGATTGACTGAGGACCTGGGATCAGTATGTGGGTGTAAGTCTGTTGATACCTCACGAATCCCATTAAATAGTTGGAAACCATTTCACCCATGAAATTCACATTCATTTTGATTATTAAGATAAAGAGAGGTTTCTGACCATGGTGATTAATTTGGGCTTCATTTCCTCTGTTGATCTTCTGGAGGCCAGTCTTGTGGGGAACATTCAGGCTCCGGTGTCAGGCTGGATGGGGCCAGTCTTGTGGGGGAACATTACAGCTCCAGCATCAGGCTGGATGGGGCCAGTCTTGAGGGGAGCATACAGGTTCTGGTATCAGTCTGGATGGGGCCAGTCTTGAGGGGAGCATTCAGGTTCTGGTGTCAGTCTGGATGGTCACTGTCTTGCCACATAGGACTGTGGTCTTGAGCAGTTCACTCAGCACTCCTGTGCCCTCATCTGTAAAGTACATGACAGGAGTACTGCTGCCAGGGGGCAGTTATGGAAGATCAAATGCTGTAGTGTATGTTGAGAACTTAATAATTTAGGGTTATTGTTCCTGAAGTGATGCCTGCTAGCAGGGCAGATAAGATGCTGGGGCTGCAAGGACAGTAATAAGGAGGTGTAGGCTGCATTCCAAACACTGTGGCCCCTTGGTTAAATGAGAATTGTAGTCTGAAGTCTGAAGTCTCATGGAGATGTCTCGTTTAATTTAGTCTGTCTAGACACTTGGGCCTCTCACATAGAATTATCTCTAAGTTTATTAATTCAGAATTATAAATTGTAATCATTTGTGGGAATAAATTTATGCAATGTAATTTTGTATCTTTAAAGGAAAGTGTATCTATAGGTACAAATCACTGTGTTTTTTTTTGTTTGTTTGTTTGTTTTGAGACAGAGTCTTACTCTGTCACCCTGGGTAGAGTGCCATGGCATCACAACTCATAGCAACCTCAAGCTTCTAGGTTCAAGTGATTTTCCTGCCTCAGCCTCCTGAGTAGCTGGGACTACAGGTGTGAACCACCCTATTCAGATTGTTGGTCTTAAAGCTAGGATCATTTGGAGGACATTTAACTTTTTTTTATTGTTGGGGATTCATTGAGGGTATAAGAAATGAGGTTACACTTACTGCATTTGTTAGGTAAAGTCCTTACAATTGTGCCTTGCCCCCAAAAGGTGTGGTGCAGACCAAGACCCCACCCCTGCTCCTTCCCTCTCTCTGCTGTTACTTTCCCCTACCCCTCCCTCCTTCTTTCTCTCTCTGATCTCCCCTTATCCCATTCCCACCATGTCATTTATTGTCCTTAATTGTCCTCATATCAAAATTGAGTACATAGGATTCATGCCTCTCCATTCTTGTGATGTTTTACTAAGAATAATGTGTTCCACTTCCATCCAGGTTAATACAAAGGCTGTAAAGTCTCCCATTTTTTTAATGGCTGAATAGTATTCTATGGTATACCTGGTACCATGGGAGTATGGTATTCCAACATATACCACAGCTTGTTAGTCCATTCCTGGGTTGTTGGTCATTTAGCTGTTTCCACATTTTGGCAATTCTAAATTGAATTGCAATAAATAGTCTAGTGCAAGAGTCCTTATAGGATAAAAGGATTTTTTTCCTTCTGGGCGGATGCCCAGTAATGGGATTGCAGGATCAAATGGGAGGCCTAGCTTGAGTTCTTTGAGGGTTCTCCATACTTCCTTCCAAAAAGGTTGTATTAGTTTGCAGTCTCACCAGCAGTGTAAAAGTGTTCCCTTCTCTCCACATCCATGCCAGCATCTGCAGTTTTGCAATTTTGTGATGTGGGCCATTCTCACTGAGGTTAGACGGTATCTCAGGGTGGTTTTGATTTGTATTTCTTTAATAATTAGGGATGATGAGCATTTTTTCTTATCTTTGTTAGCCATTAATCTGTCTTCTTTAGAGAAGGTTCTATTCATGTATCTTGCCCATTGATAGATGGGATTGTTGGCTTTTTTCATGTGCATTAATATAAGTTCTCTGTAGATCCTAGTTATCAAGCTTTGGTCTGATTCAAAATATGCAAATATCCTTTCCAATTGTGTAGGTTGTCTATTTGCTTTGGTTATTGTCTCTATAGCTGTACAGAAGCTTTTCAATTTAATTAAGTCCCATTTGTTTATTTTTGTTGTTGCAATTGCCGCGGCAGTCTTCTTCATGAAGTCTTTCCCCAGGCCAATATCTTCCAGTGTTTTTCCTATGCTTTCTTTGAGGATTTTTATTGTTTCATGACTTAAATTTAACTTTATCCATCTTGAATCAATTTTTGTGAGTGGAGAAAGATGTGGGTCCAGTTTCAGTCTTCTACATGTGGATATCCAGTTCTCTCAGCACCATTTATTAAAAAGGGAGTCTTTCTCCCAGTGGATGTTCTTGTTCGGTTTATTAAAGATTAGGTGGTTGTAAGATGTTAGTTTCATTTCCTGGTTTTCTACTCGATTTCAAATGTCTATGTCTCTATTTTTGTGCCAGTACCATGCTGTCTTGACTGCTATGGCCTTGTAGTACAGCCTAAAATCTGGTATGCTGATGCTTCTGGCTTTGTTTTTATTACTAAGAATTGCCTTAGCTCTATGGGGTTTCTTCTGGTTCCATACAAAACACAGAATCATTTTTTCTAAGTCTTGAAAGTATGATGTTGGTATTTTGACAGGGCTGGCATTGAATCTGTAGATTGCTTTGGGAAATGTAGACCTTTTAACAATGTTGATTCTGCCCAACCATGAGCTTGGTATATTCTTCCATTTGTTAATATCCTCTGCCATTTCCTTTCTTAGGGTTTCATAATTCTCTTTTTAAAGGTCCTTCACTTTTTTTGTTAGGTATATTCCTAGGTATTTCATTTTCTTTGAAGCTATGGGGAAAGGAGTTTTGTCCTTACTTAGCCTCTCATCTTGGCTGTTATTGGCATATACAAAGGCTATTGACTTGTGGACATTGATTTTATATCTTGAGACATTACTGTATTTTTTGATGACTTCCAGGAGTCTTGTGGTTGAGTCTTTGGGATTCTCTAAAATCATATCATCAGCAAAGAAGGACAGTTTGGCCTTCTCTGCTCCCATTTGGATGCCCTTTATTTCCTTGTCTTGCCTAATTGTATTGGCTAGAATTTCCAGCAGTATGTTGAATAGTAATTTATAGTGACAGAGGACAACCTCATCTGGTTCCAGTTCTAAGAGGAGAAACTTTCAGTAAAATATTAGCTGTGGGTTTATCATAGATAGCTTCGATCAGTTTCAGAAATGTATCACCTATGCCTATACTCTTCAGTGTGCTAATTAGAAAAGGATGCTGGATTTTATATTGAAATCTTTTTCTGCATCTATTGAGAGTATCATATGGTCTTTGTTTTTGCTTCTGTTAATATGGTGAAGAATGTTTATGGATTTGGGTATGTCAAACCAGCTTTGCATCCCTGGGATGAAACCTACCTGATCATGATAAATGACTTTTTTGATGATAAGCTGTAATATATTGGCTAGAATTTTATTGAGAATTTTTGCATCTATATTCATTAGTGAAATTAGTCTGAAATTCTCCTTTTTAGTTGGGTCTTTTCTTAGTTTTGGTATCAGGGTGATGTTTGCTTCATAGAATGTGTTGGGGAAGATTCCTTCCTCTTCAGTTTTTTAGAATAATTTCTGCAGTATGGGAATAAGCTCTTCTTTGAAGGTTTGATAGAATTCTGGTATGAAGCCAGCCATTACCAGGGCATTTTTTCTGTTGTTGGAAAAAGATTTTTTTTATTGTTTCTTTGATCTCGGTGGTTGAAATTGGTCTGTTCAGGAGCTCTATTTCTTCCTGGCTAAGTCTAGGGAGAGGGCGTGATTCCAAATATTGATCCATTTCCTTCACATTATCAAATTTCTGGGCATAGAGTTTCTGGTAGTATTCATAGATGATCTCTTGTGTTTCTGTGGCATCAGTTATTATTTCCCCTTTATCATTTCTGATTGAGGTTGCTAGAGATTTTGCTTTTCAGTTTCTAGTTAGTCTGCCCAAAGGTTTATCTATTTTATTTATTTTTTCAAAAAACCAACTACTTGTTTCATTAATTTTTTGAATGATTCTTTTGTTTTTAATTTCATTGATCTCTGATTTAATTTTGGATATTTCTTTTCTTCTGCTGGGTTTAGGCTTAGATTGTTCTTCTTTTTCCAACTCCATAAGATGGCTTGTGAGTTTGTTGATGCATTCTCTTTCTGTTTTTCGAATATAGGCATCTAAAGCAGTAATTTTTCCTCTCAGGACTGCTTTTGCAGTATCCCACAGGTTTTGGTAGTTTGTGTTTTCATTGTTGTCATGCTCAAGGAAGTTAATGATTTCTTCTTTTATATCTTCCTGCACCCAACTGTCATTCAACAGAAGGTTGTTTAACTTCCATGCCTTTGTGTGGGGTTGAACGTTTTTGTTGGAGTTGAGTTCCACTTTTAGTGCCTTGTGGTCTGAGAAGATATAAGGTAAATTTAAATTCTTTTGATTCTGTTGAGGTTTGTTTTGTGTCCTAGGATATGATAAATTTTGGGGAATGTTCCATGGGGCTATGAGAAGAATGTATATTCTTTATCTTTGGGATGGAGTGTTCTATATGCGTCTAGCAAGCACAGTTGTTCTAGGGTCTCATTTAGGTCCCTTATGTCTTTATTTAATTTCTATTTAGAGACTCTGTCCAGCTCTGTAAGAGGAGTGTTAAACTCCCCTGTTATGGTGTTATAGGATATCATTTTGCTCAGACTGAGTAAGGTCTGTTTCAAGAATCTGGGAGCATATAAGTTGGGTGCATAAATATTTAGAATTGAAACATCTTCATGTTGTATTTTTCCCTTGACCAATATAAAATGACCATCTTTGTCTTTTTTGACTTTAGTTGCTTTAAATTCACATGTATCTGAAAATAAGATTGCAACCCCTCTTTTCTTCTGAATTCTGTTTGCCTGAAAAACTCTCTTCCAACTCTTAACTGTGAGTTTTAATTTGTCTTTTGAAGCTAGGTATATTTCCTATAGACAGCAGATGGATGGCTGTGTTTTTAAATCCAGTCAGCCAATCTATGCCTCTTCAGTGGGGAATTCAAGCCATTAACATTTATTGAGATAATTGATAAGTGTGGTAGTGTTCTATTTGTCTTATTTTGTGAGAGTCCATTGCTTAGTTTTGTCTTTTGCATCATTGTGGAAGTTAGGTTTTTTGTCCTTTAATTTCTGAGTTTTGAGTTTGCTGTTGATCCGTTGTGATTATCAGTGTGTATAACAGGTTGAAGTATTTTCTGTAGAGCTGGTCTTGTGGTAAATTTCCTCAATGTTTGCATATCAGTAAATGATTTGGTTTCTTTGTCAATTTTAAAGCTTATCTTAGGAGGAATAGAATTCTAGGTTGGGAATTATTCTATTTAAGTAGAATAAATATAGATGATCATTGTCTTCTTGCTTGAAAAGTTTCATTAGAGAAGTCTGCAGTCACCCTGATGGATTTGCCCCTGTAGGTCAACTGGTGCTTACTCCCAGCAGCTTGGAGAATCTTTTTTTTGGTCTTGACTTTGGATAGGTTCATCACAATGTGTCTTGAAGAAGCTCTGTTAGAGGTGAGGTGACCTGGGATCCAATATACCTCTGAAAGGAGTGTATCAGAATCTTTGGTGATATTTGAGAAATTTTCATTTATAATGTTCTCTAGTATGGCTTCTATTTCTCTGGGGCATTCTTCTTCCCCTTCTGGGACACCTATAACTCATATGTTTGAATGCTTCATGAAGTCCCATAATTCTCAGTGAACGTTCTGCTTGCTCTCTCTTCTTTTCTTCCTGTTTAACTATCTGAGTTATCTCAAGAGCTTTGTCCTGTACCTCTTTCTTCTGCATGAGATTCTTTCTTCTGCATGGTATAATCGGTTGTTGATACTTTCTATTGCAGCTTTAAGTTCCCTGATTGACTGCTTCAGTTCCTTCAGCTCCTTCAGCTCTGTTGTATCCTTTCTATATTCTTCATATTGTTCATCTCTTATTCGATTCTGTTTTTGTATTTCCTTTTGGTTATTTTCCACTTTATCAGCAGTTTCCTTCATTATTTCCATCATTTTCTTCATTGTTTTCATCATCTGTATTCAAAATTACTTTTTTGTCATTTCTAACATTCCTTTATAAGTGGAATCCTCTGCAGAGCTACCTCACAGTCCCTTGGGTGGGTGGGTGGGGGCTCTGGACTGGTATTTCATGTTGCCAGGATTTTTCTGCTCATTGTTCCTCATGAGTGTTTTCTTTTATCTGTTTCCTTGCCCTAATTTTCCTTTCACTTCCTCTTGCTCTTTAAGTTACTGTGCCTCTCGCCTAGGGTTTTGATGAGTCCTTTTGGTACAGGACCAAAAGGATGGGAAGATTCAGGAGCTAGAAGGAAAAAAAGATTAAAAAAAAAAAGGAGCAAGAAAGGAGAGGGCATGAGTAAAAGGGAATATTGACAAAAAGAAGAGAGGTACAGAAAAAGGGAGACGGGAGCAATAGAGGTGTACAATAGTGTACTTTGATCCAACCTGTGGGGGTGCCCGGTTGGGTGGTTCCCTTGAGGTCAGAAGCTCTTTGCCAGTCTGTTCAGACACAGTACCTCACCTCCATCAAGTAGAGAGGAAAGACAAAAATACTATAAATAAAACCAAAACAAGCAAACAGAAAACTTTATGGGATAAAATTGGGGGAAAACCCAAATAATAGGTCTAGAAACACTAGCAAATAAAGTTCTAGTTGTTAAAGAAGACAACAATGGAAAATTATATTTAAACTAGAAAAATGAAAAAAAAAGAAAGGAAAAAAAGGAAAAATCTAGAGGGAAAATGTTGAAATAAAAAAAAAAAAAAAGAAAACCAAACCCCAAAACAAAGCAGTATATATATCTTGCTGAATATTTTCTGGGCAACAGGCGATCTTCTGGGTTATGAGATGTTAATCACAATGCTAATACAGCTATATGAGATGGAGACTGGAGGCCTCTGCTGATTTCTCAAACCCCTCAGGGTGGAGAGCCTATATCTCTCCTCAGTCCACCTAAAAGGCACTGTAAACTGCTAACCTTGGCTAAGAAGAAGCTTTCCCAGGAAAGCACTTGTCACTGGGATCACTCCTGAAGTGGCTGTCCACTTACCCAGTGTGCCAAAACTGGTCTGACTCTATGCTCTTGAGGGCCAAGGCTGTAAGGCATCTCAGTCCCCGCCTTTGGCTTGCTCAGTCACTGGATTACTCACCCAAGGTCTCCCACCCCATCCTCGCTCTGCAACCCTGAGGGCAGAACTTGTAGGGGAAGTTCTCCTACAATGGCTCTGCACGGCCCACAGCCAGACACTATTAGCTCTGTCTGGCTTAGCGGCTCAGTCTGGGGCCCTAGACATTGCCTAAAGTCTTCTGTTCTTGCCCAAGTTCTCCTAAGGTAGTTCAAATGAGTGCCAAGTCCAAAAAACAAGAAAAAAAAATTAAAAAACTAAACAGCTCATAGGTAAGGCCATTTCAGTTTACAATCTCACTGCTGCTATATTTACAGCTGCCAGCAGAATTAGACTGAGTGAACACATGCAACCACTTACCAATTCTCCACTGCTTTTGTCCTCCTCATGGGGTCCAGAAGTCCCTCGCTGACTCCTTGTGTCCCCAAAGGGATGTTTCTGGGCCGATCCCACCAGCCAGAGATGCCTAGAGTCTTCTTTCCCCAGACTCACCATGCCCAGTTGCAAGGAAGCTGTTACTTGGCTACCATCTTGATTCTCCTGACATTTAACGTTCTTTTGTTTACAAAAAAACTAAATGAAGGTCATTGACTGCAAAATCCATTTCAAAATGTTGAAATCAGATCATCTGGCAAATAAGCTTAGATTATCTTTTTATAATGGTAAAGGAATCTTTGGAAGTAGCAAAGTAATACAAAATTTGCTCTTTGGCATACTCCTCTTTGGTTACTTCATGATCTTCCAAGCAACTTTGTATTTCAAAGAACTACATGAAGGCTTGTCTTGTCTTGTCTTTTCCCCTTCCCTTTCCCCTTCCCTTTCCTGTTCTCTTCCTCTCCCCCTCCCTCCTTGCCTCCCTTCCTTCCTCCCTTCCTTTCTCCCTCTTTCTCCCTCCTTCCCTTCCTTCCTCCCTCCCTCTCTCCCTCCCTCCCTCCCTCCCTCCCTCCTTCCCTCTGTCCCCCCCCCTTCCTTCCTCCCTCTGTCCCTCCCTCCCTCCCTCCCTTCTTTTCTTCCTTCATAGATTTTGGAGCACTAGTGGAGTCTTGTTACGTGGATATTTTGTGTAGTGGAGAAATCAGGTCTGTAGGTGTTTATGATTGTCTGAGAAGCAACTTAACTTAATTAAGTTGGGTTCCAGGATGCCTGAAACAGTTTCCCAGGCCATTTGTACTCTCTCTGAGGCCCCAAGGTAGTATTCAGATGCCTCTCACTTGAATTGGTGGTAATCCTTGGCCGTGAGATGAATATTTCTCAGTTTTTTTCTTGATTTTCTGTACCCGTAATTAGCTATCAGTCAGCAGGAATGTTTGGTCATGAGAAGCAGCTGTGCGTATTCCTGTGCTTTGTGCACAGTGCTCCTGGGATTCTTCAGAAAGTGCATGTCAGACTTTCTTGGCTTGGAGTTCTTTCTGCATGATCAGGATGAGAGTGGCACACGCTCCTTTACATGACACAGACACTTATTTATTTTTCAGTGCTCAGTATATCACACACATCATAAGGACCCTACGCTGTCTGTGCTCTCAGACACAGTATGTTTTTCACTTTTGAAACCAACAGTAGCTTTTTAATTTACTAGTTGTCTCTTGTTCTGAGCATTCTCCGAGGGTCTTGGGAGGAAGAAGCAGCATGGCTCAGGTGCTCTCTAATGCCTGCCAACCTATGGGGGAGATAATTCAGACACATTTAGTGGGCAGAAGTCTGCAAAGAAGTGGTCAGAGTGTTGAGGGGAAGGGAGGTTTGCAGGTGCTGAGGTAGCTGAAAGCTCTCTTTTTTTCTTTTTCTTCCTTCTTTTAAATGCAGTACCTCAATCACATAGTTTCATGTCATAGAGATATCTTGTAAAGCAGGGGTACCATTAAGCTCTATGTAATACATTTTGGATATGTTCTTTGTTTGTTTGTTTGTTTATTTCCTCAAAACACCATGAGCATTTCAGCTGTCTAGTACTTATGTGCAGTTAGATGTGAATCTGATGTAGTTTGTTCAGTCTCTGAATTTCAGACCTATTTATCCTAAGTATGGTGGGAAAACTAGGTTTTAATTTAGAGATAGGTGACTTAGTGGATACCCTTGATTGCTTTCTCTTGCCCAATTGTGATGGCTGAGACTTCCATTACAATGTTAAAAAGCAATGGAGACAATGAGTAACCTTACCTGGTTCCTGATCTGAGTGGAAATGTTTTCAGTTTTATGCCATTCAGTATGATATTGGCTGTAGTTTTGCTGTATATGGCCTGTGTAAGAAATGTCCCTTCTTAAAAAAAAAAATGTCCCTTCTATGCCTATTTTCTTAAGTGTTCTGATCATGAAAGGATGCTGGATATTATCAAAGGCTTTTTCTATATCAATTGAGAGAATCATATAGTCTTTGTTTTTTATTTTATTGATGGGATGTATTATATTTATAGATTTACGTATGTCGAACCAACCCTGTAACCCTGAAATAAAACCAGCTTGATCATGGTGTATAATTTTTTGATGTGTTGTTGAATTCTGTTTGCTAAGATCTTATTGAATATTTTTGCATCGATATTCATTAATGACATTGGTCTGTAATTTTCTTTCTTTGTTGGATCCTTTCCTGGTTTGGGGATCAGGGTGATATTTGCTTCATAGAATGTGTTGGAAAGTATTCCTTATTCTATGCTTTGGAAAACATTGTATAATATAGGTACTAGTTCCTCTTGAAAGGCTTGATAGAATTTGGATGTGAAGCTACCTGGTCCTGGACTTTTCTTTTTTAGGAGATTTCGTATTGTTGATGCTATTTCAGTGATTGATATAGGTCTATTCAAGATTCCTAATTCTTTCTGGTTGAGTCTAGGAAGGTGGTGTTCTTCCAGATATTGGTCCATTCCCTCAGATTTTTATATTTCTGAGAATAGAGATTTTTGTAGTAATCATTAAGGATTTTTTAAATTTCTGAAGTGTTTGTTGTTATTTATCCTTTATAGTGTCTGAGAGATGATATTAGAGATTTTACTCTTCTATTTTTGGTAAGATTGGCCAAAGGTTTATCAATTTTGTTAATCTTTTCAAAAAACCAACTTTTTGTTTTGTTGACCTTCTGAATGATTCTTTTATTTTCAGTTTCATTTAATTCTGCCCTAATTTTGGTTATTTCTTTTCTTCTGTTGGGTTTGGGGTTGGAATGTTCTTTCTTTTCCAGTTGCTTGAGATGATCCATTAAGTTGTTGGCTTCCTCTCTTTCTGTTTTCTTGATGAAGGCTTCCGATGCTATAAATTTCCCTCTTAGAACTATCTTTGCAGCATCCCACATGTTTTGATAATTTGTGTCTTTGTTATCATTTTGTTTCAAAAATTTGGTGATTTCCTTCTTAATCTTGTCTTTGACCCAGTTATCATTCAGCCTAAGATTATTTAGTTTCCATGACTTGGTTTGAGTATGAAGATTCCTGTTGCTTTTGAGTTCAACTTTTATTCCATGGTGGTCGGAGAAGATACAAGGAATAATTTCTATACTTTTAAATTTGCTGAAGTTAGACTTGTGTCCTAGGATATGATCTGTTTTGGAGGATGACCCGTGAGCTGATGAGAAGAATGTATATTCAGTTTTATTAGGGTGAAATGTTCTGTAGAGATCTGTAAAGTCCATTTGTTCTAGTGTCAGGTTTAAGGCTAATATTTCTTTGTTTAGTTTCTTCTTGGAGGATCTACCCAAAATGGTCAAAGGGGTGTTAAAATCTCCAACTATTATAGTGCAGGAAGATATCAAGTTATTCATATCCATTAGGGTCTGCTTAATGAATTGAAGAGCATTCTGGTAGGGTGCATAAATGTTAATTATCAAAATCTCTTCATGTTGGGTATTTCCCTTGACAAATGTGTAGGGATCTTCCTTATCTTTCTTTATCTTTGTTGGTTTAAAGCCAATTGTACCTGCTACTAAAATAGCAACCCCTGCTTTTTTCTGGTTTCCATTTGCCTGTATTATACAAGTCCATCCCTTCACCCTGAGTCTATTTTTATCCTTTAAGGCAAGGTTAGATTCTTGTATACAGCAGATATCCAGTCTGAGTTTGTGTATCCAGTCAGCCAGCCTGTGCCTCTTTAGGGGACAATTTAAACCATTCACCTTAATTGAGAGAATTGGTAAGCCTAGTTGTATTTTGGTTGTCATGATTTTGAGATGTCCAGTAGACATTTTTAATCCTTTCACCACTGTGGAAGTTGGGTTTTGTTCAAAAATTTCTGGGTGAGTTTACTTTGGAGTTAGAGCATTGCACTGGTCATTGTAGAGGATGGGTCTGAGAATATCCTGAAGAGCTGGTTTAGTTATGGCAAATTTCTTCAACAAGTCTATGTCATTTAAGTGTTTGATTTTTCCATCACAAATGAAACTCACCTTAACTGGGTACAGGATCCTGGGCTGGAAGTTGTTTTATTTTAGGAGACTAAAGGCTGATGACCATCTTCTGGCTTGAAACGTTTCAGCTGAGAGATCTACGGTCACTCTGTTATTTCTCCCTTTGTAGGTGATGCTTTTCTTACATCTGGCTGCTTGCAGAATTTTCTCCTTCATCTTAACTTTGGCAAAGTTAATCACAATGTGTTTAGGAGATGCTTTATTTGGATTGAATCTTTCAGGGGTTCTGAAGCTTTCTACTATCTGAAGTTCTATATCTCTTGCAATGCTTGGGAAATTTTCCTCCAAAATCTCTTGGAGTAGAGCATCTGTACCTTTAGGATCATCCTCTTCTCCTTCAAGAATTCCTATAAGACGAATGTTTGATCTTTTGGAGTGATCCCACAACTCTCTTAGGGAATTATCAGTTTTTGCTCTCCATTTGTCTGCGTCTTTGAGTGTTTGGGAACATTCAAAACCTCTGTCTTCGGTTTCAGAGATCCTTTCTTCTGCCTGCTCAACTCTGTTATTGAGGGATTCTACTGTATTTTGAAGTTTCTCAACTATTTTGTTTCCTTGAGCTCTACTCTTTTCTCATTATGTCCATTTCTTTGGTGGCTTGGGCTTTGAATTCATTAATTTTTTGAGACAACTTTAGAACTACTCTTTGGAATTCATTTTCTATCTTTTCTTCCATTCTATTTATCTTATTTGTAATCCATATTCTGAATTTGATTTTGACATTGCTGCCATTTGTCTATGCATGGCATCCCCACAGTTGTATCTCCTTTGTCATTTCTTGAGGGGTTTGATCTACTCTAGTTATTCATGTTGCCAGAGCTCTTTTGTTGGGTCTGCACCATGTCTGTTTTCCACTGTTTGGTTATTAGAACTGGAAGGGTGAAATTGAATTGGGGTTCCCAGGTAGTAGAGATAGCCCCTTACCAAAATGCTAGGCTTTATAATTGTGGCTTATCTCCTACAACCTTACAAAGGTCCCTTTCAGAGTTTTGGCTAGAGACTCAGAGAACCTACTTGGTGAGATAGTGCAAGCTAGCTCTATTTTGATATCAGTCAATCTCTACCCTATCCCAAGAAACTACGGTATTAGGTTTAAATCTCAACTATGAAGAGATAGAAACAGCTGTGGAGGCCAGTCCCCACCCTTCAGTTCTTTTCTGTTACAGAACTTCGAAGGTCAACCTCAGAGTCTCTCTGAATGGATAGCCCCAGACATGGGTTCCAACTAACGTGTCTCAGACAGCATAAACCCTGCTCAACAGAGAGGGATTCAAGGGTCTCCAATAGCACAATTGGAGCCAGGGATCCACATTCCTGCCTGCCAGACTCAGTCCACATTGTTATCTGCTTCTCTGCTCACAGGCCCAGTTGGAGCTAGGGGCCACGCCCCCACCCACTGGTCTCTGTCCACGCCCGACTAGCCTTTGCTTGCCAGACCAGTTGGAGTCAGGGGACCATGCCCCTGCCTGCCAGTCTCAGTCCACTGCCTGGCAAGCCTTTGTTTGCAGGCCTGTTAAAGTCAGGGCACTGCACTCTGCCTACAGGTCTCAGTTCTCACCCAGTAAGCCTCTGTTCACCAGTCCTGCTGGAGACAGAGGGCCATGCCCTAGCCCTCAGGTCTTGGTTCCTACCTAGCAAGCCACTGCTCGAGGGTTCTGTTGGAATCAGGGGACCATGCCTTGCTCTTAGGTCTTAGTCCACTCCTAGCAAGTCTCTGCTCACAAGCCCAGCAGCGACTGGAGACCAGCCCTGTTTGCTGAACTCAGTCCACACGGGGCAACCACTCTCCCACTGTGGGTGCCATCAGAGCCATTGGTTCTGCACCTTGTCCCGAGGGTCAACACCACCAATGGCTGGGCATAGTCATAACCAGGGGACTGCTCCCAGTGAGTGTCCCTTTCTTCCCACATTCTCTTTCTTCTGTGTTAGTCACAGATTCCAACCTGATGGTTGGCAGTCCACACTATGCCCAGATCTCTTAGGACAAGGCCAGATACTCTGTGCTCTGTAGGGGGCAGAACTTCAGACCATTATGTGAGGGGAAAAGGGTAGACTGGGAGTTTAGACTTGTGGGGGGAAATATCTGTTCAATTTTATGCCTGGTGGGGTGGTGTCTAGGTTCATAAATGGGACCTCCCTGGAGAAAGAGACCTGGAGTTTAGCGACTCTCTACAGTTAGGTAAAATGAGAGGTCTTTTGTTCCCTGCTTGTTTGCAAATAGCCTGTGGCTGGCTTCCTGCTTGGGAGGGGGAGCCGATCCTCTAGTTGATTGGCTTTGTTCTGTAATTTGTTTTCTTGAATGCTCTTCCTTGGAATCATAGCTTGCCGAACTTCTTTCTTGGCTCAGCTCTACCTTTGGCTTCATAGAGTCTGATTCCGTCCAGTTTTCTTCCTCTGCTCAGGAGCCTCTGCTGAGGGTTTCTACTAGTCAGCCATCTTCCCAGAATTCTCCATGAATATTGTTTTTAAGGAACTAGTAAGGCAGAAATAGGGAAGTATCTGTTCTTGTTTTGGAGACTGAAGACAGGAGAACCCTGCCCCCAGGTTGATGGGCTTTACTGGAGAGGCTTTTTTTTTTTTTTTTTTTTTTTGCCACTACACAGGCCAATTTTACTATACACCAATTGCTCTTTATAAGTAGACATTGGTTGTTTTTACAATTGTGCACCTCATCATGTGTTAAAAAATACAGTGAAAGGTGAAAAGGTAAGAAAGAAATCTTCCTGATAGGGACTGATGGGTCTCCTCCCTCCCCTGATTCATATGTGGAAGCCCTAACCCCTGATGTGTTGGTATTTATTTGAAGGACCTTTTGGAGGTAATTAGGTGATAAGGGTGGAGCCCTCAGGACTGGGATTAGTGCCCTTATGAGAAGAGACTCTAGAGGCATGATTTCTCTCTGGGCCATTGAGGACACTGTGAGATGTCAGCCTTCTTCAAGGTGAGAGAATGGTCCTCACCAGGGTATGTTTGGTAGGCACCTTGATCTTGTCCTTCCAAGTCTCTAGAGCTGTTAGAAGGAAGTGTCTGTTCTTATAGCCACCCAGTCTGTGTGGCCTGTCATGCAGCCTGAGGAGACCAGATCGCTCCTCATGCAGGTGCCTTCTTTTAGTAGCTTCGTGACTGTGCAGTGGCACTGATCTCTAGTCATTCCTCCTAATGTGCTCCCATAGTACCCAGATGCACAGGAGCTCTGTGGTCAGCCAGTGTGGGCCCCACCTTGAGCCTGAGCTGAAGGCTGGAGCTGCACCAGCTGAGGCCACCTTCCTTGGCCAGCCTCACATATAGCACTTCAGAAAGCCTGGATGGTGTTGGCCATCAGATCTTAGAAAAGCAGTAGCCCCATGGGGAGAGAGAAGGGTCAGGGAAGTGGCTACTGAAGCAATGTCAGGCACATGGTGGATTTTTCTGGGCTGTCAGCATGCCTTGACCAAGAACGTTGATGAAATGATGGATTCATTTACTAGTGTTTCTGAATCTTTTCCATATCATAGGCTGCCTAGGAAACCTTGATTGATATGTGTATGCCATGTTGGGCAATAGTCCAGACTGTGGATGCCCTGCAGCTGTGCCTGGCCCTGATGGAAGCTCTCAGGAATAAGGGAATGGACGTCTCAGCCCACCTGTAACTTATCCCCAGCTTGGGTTGGGGCCTCAGGAATCACTGTTGACACAGTAGCAGCTTTATGTAGCAGTGAAATGGATTCCCTGTGGGAGCTTGGGTTATAAGTTCATGTCTGCTGAGATTTCCTCATGTACTTAGAACTCTTTGTCTGAATTGTCTGATCTCTAATCCTGACTCAGTATTAGCTATAAGGCATGTTGAGAAAATAAATTGTCTGTAACCCTAAGTATTTTAAATGTAATGCCCTGTTCTGGTAGTGGCACCACAGAATATTGGGAGACTTCTAGCCTGTTCTGTCCTCTCCTCAGTCTGGTTGATTGTACAGGTAGGCACTTTTTTTTATTGAATGGTAATTGTGTACATTAATGTACTTCTGGGGTACAGTGTGGGGTTTTCACACATAATCTGAAACACTTCCATCAAACTAGTTAACATAGCCTTCGTGTCATTTTCTTAGTTATTGTTTTAAAACGTTCACATACTACTCTTAGAAAGATTCACTTGTACCCTTGTAAGATAAACCTCAGAAGTGATCCCTCCAATCCCCCTCCCTCTACCCATCCCTCCCCCTTCCCCGTATTCGTAGGCTGTTATTAGGTTATAGCTTACATATAAAAGGTATAAATTAGTTTCATAATAGGGGTATGGATACATTGGATACTTTTTCTTTCATTCTTGTGATACTTTGCTCAGAAGAACATTTTCCAGCTCCATCCATGTGAACATGAAGGACATAAAGTCTCCATCTTTCTTTATGGCTGCATAGTATTCCATGGTGTACATATACCAC